>OY735199.1:85453501-85496001 GCA_963457665.1 Thysanoteuthis rhombus | reverse complement strand
GTTCACACAAAAACAGAAATAGCTCAAATATATTTGATTTTAAGGCTTGTTTACAAAGCTCTATTGGTGCCACCAGTTTGTTATTACTCTGTACCTAGGTAAAGTTGTTTGCTCTTGGATATAGATAATTAATTGTTCGAGCAAGAGCTTGAAAATAATGGTACCATTCTTTATTGTTCTCTTCCAGGGGTTGGGGTCATAACCTAGAGCTTTCAGGGAATGTATCTTGTTTTTCTTTCAATAAATAAGGTGAAAAAATATCATACAGACCTTTCCATTATATCTTATCAATGTATTCATCAGTTGATCTTGTTCAAATCTGGAAGAATGGTGAGGAAAGAAATGTTTCCAGACTGTACAGACGGGTTTTTTTGTCCTGAAAAGTTCATCAGGCTTTGGTTTGTGACCTCTGATCATCAAAACATAAATAGGAGTTATCAGTAAAAACTCAACATTGTTTATAACTGTCACACAAATAGACATACTGTTTTAGATTGAAGTTTGTAGATTGTGCAGCTTAGAAACTGTTGAGGACTCTAAAGCAGTGGTTTTGACCTTTTCCCGCAGTAGTCGCCACTTCGACTGCTGAAAACGATTGATTACATCCTTGCTTGATAAAAATGGATAGACACTTATATCACCCTTGTAATAACCTTGTATGCATTCCAAGAACAACATGTACCTTGTAGCTTTTGTAAGAATGATCAGTAAAGAATTTGTGTGAATTAAATTTACTAAAGTTAATTTTGTAATAAGAGTTCAGAAGTAATGTTTAATGCTGGGTATCACAGTCAATAATTGTTCAAAAGTAGCATCAGAATATGATTGCTCTATAGAATATTACGAGTCATATCCATTTTATGTATATATTGGTTGTGTTTGAGGGCATTTCAAAGTTTCTTCCCTTTCACTGGGTTATTCATTTTGATCATACAGAATCATAAATTCACCTATCAAACAAAATTCAGACAAGAGCTGGGAATATTCCATGTTGGTACAGGTTTAAGGAGAGAATCATTTTGATTTATACTTTAGGAAAACGGTATCAAAGGTTTTGGGGGGTTTATTAGTTAAAGAGAGGTCAGTAGAAAAAAACCATGGTAAAATGACCGCAAACCCTGTTGGAGCAACGCTGGCTTAAGGAAATGCTTTGGATACTCAGCGAGGTTAAGATATTGCACAGGTAGTCATTGGTTGTGGTACATTGGCAATATTCAAAGCAGGTAGATTTTCGTTAAATAGACGATTTGGTAACTCAACAATAGGATTGAGTGAATATCTGAACTACATTTTCAAGATTTTTGCTGGAATCGCTAGCTTTCTCCACTCCCTGGGCTGATTTAAAATCTTTTAAAATTTGAGTAGACGCGTAGTTAACAGGCGTGAGCCAAATCACGATATAGTAAGATATAGAAAGAATTAATACATGAACAAGTCACAAGAAAACATTCCTACTTTCAAGTGTAACAAAACAGATCTTATATCTTCTAAACATATGAGATAGAAACTAGGAATTTGTATGATGTATATGGTCAGTCCTGAAATGTTTCTATACAACACATTATTGTGCTTCTCTTTTTGGAGGGGAATATATATGCAGGAGAAAATGGCTAATTCAAGATGTCTTACAAATAACAGTTTTTAATTCGTGCAAAGATCGCTATGGGTCTACTGTGTTGATCAAAGTCACTGAATGAAATTGTTTTAGGGTTTCGAAGAGAGCCCGTAGACTAAACTTTTTAGTCGCTCATTTCCTCAGCAATAAAAGTCACTTTTTTTTTTTATATCGATTAAGCACAGCGTGTGCAATACCTGGGAATGATAGGGAATAGTCTTTTCACCTGGATTTCCTCACTAGCACCTGTAGTTCTATGTCACTTACCACTTTCAAGCAACCATTTTGACATTTCAGCAACCAAAAAAAGGGGGGGGGTGCTAAAACTCAGGAAATCAGTGGAGGTTTCTCTGGGTACTCAAATCCTAAAATCTAACATAAAATGAAAAGTTGACCTGCATATTCAATCTGATTAGACATGTGTCTGTTGCAGTGTTATTTAGTGAGTGATTGGAACAGCCAGTTGCTCATTTTTGCTCATAATTACCTGTATGATTCGGAACTTGATCCAAGTCTCACACATACCGGCTTAAAAGTGAACAAAGTAAATTAATTAGGCTGGTTAACCACCAATATCTTACAAACTTACAGAGTCTCAATCGAATGCTCACCAGTCGTAATCAATTTATTAATGATCCGTCAATGTAATTTATGATCCATGAATTTTACAGTCTACATCATTTCTCGATACACACCTCGAGTATTATAACTTTCTTATGAAAATTCAGTGAATACATTACCCAAAATTACACAGCGCGATCTCGATATTCAGACCATATACCGACCATATGCCAAAGCTAAAAAAAAAAATCAGTGAATGTAATAGTTACCAGCAAGATAACTTGGCTTTACCTTGATTGACAGACAATGGAAGGATTGGATACTACAGCAATCGAAGTAAGGATGCTGTTAATGAATTGATCACCCGCCAGGTAACCCAGCATTGACAGGATAGTCTTTTTCACGGAAACAGCAGCAGCATAACCAAGCAATGCCCAGTTGGTAAGACCAAAGAGAGACCGAGTACTACGGCTTCCAAAAACCAGCAATGCTAAGATTTCAGACCACTGACAGACCAAGTACTCCCTAAACAGGAGTCGGTCAATGTATTGATTGATCACAAAGTGAACTTGAGTTACGTAGATCGTTATCAGACCATCAAAAATGTAATCTTGTATGAGATTCGGATCATAGATGGGTTAGCGCATAATAACTTGAAAATGTACTTTTTCTTTGAAATTAATTCAACTCAGGGAAGCACCTGAGATCAAAAGCAACAAAGAAACAGAGTCCGGTGGAAAGGTGGGTAATTAGGGTGTCCACTGCATAAGTAGTTTTTCGAACACTGTAAAGAGTATAGATAGACTGCGCATTGATGATAAGGTTACAGCAACATAGGAAGCTATTAAGATTTTCACAATTAAACAACCTGACCGTCTTTAATCCCTGGATGTTCACCAAAAACAAATTACGATGATACTGATTATGATTGAGCACGCCAGATGTACTGTTATCGAACTACCTAAACTAATTCATAGAGCGTTATATTCTGATAGAGAGCAAAATAATTGCAATTTTTTTCAATATTACAATTTGACTAAATCCCAGAGTCTTTTTGTGATTATTGGCCCCTTGTATGATGTGTTATCTTTCCATAATCCACATTTGTGAGGTATTTAATCACTATTTACCTCTTTTCATGATGTTAAAAGTGACACAAAACCATTGTTTTCAATGGATCTGTACCAAACAGCATCAGGACTCAAGTATATGGCAATATTCTTGGTGAACAATTATTTTCTTTCTTGAAACAAAGTCTTGCAGTTCATATAAGAATAGAATGAACTCATTAAATGTATTGCAGGTACCTAACTGAACAACATCACTTTAAACTATATATTCTGATATCAACACCAGCCGGGAATGCATTTTGTTGGCCTCGAAGGCATTTTGATCTACAGAATTATACACAATTGAACTGAAATCTAAATTCTAAGATCTGATATATCCCTCTGAGCACAGGTTTCTGCATTTGTGTTTGATGATTATCCCGATAGAATGCTCAGTGCCCATGCAGCTAACAAACCTGAGAGATTGATACAATCTCGTGCACAGAGGTCGATCAAACTGTGATCACATTTGTCGACTTAAACTAAGCGATAAATCTCGCTTACTTTACATAATATGCATTCCTGTTCAATTCTTTGCCCTGTTATTGAATGGTGAAATCATATAAGTGAAACAATTGTCTCTGACCGTAACCATCCCCCTCTGACGTTGGCATAGCCCTACAAAAACTGATTATCATACTAACTTTATCAATGAGACACTTCACATTGGATGCTCTTTTAGCCAACACTCCGTATTGTTTGATCCCCAAAACAGTCTCAGTGCCCCCTCGAAGCGTGTTGCTGAAAGAAGGGCATCTCAAATGGAGATAAGGAAAAAATCAAAACAAAAAAACAACTTTTGTTTTTATAATTAACAAGCAATTTATTTTTGTGTATAGTCTCCTTGAATTCAAAACTTCGCTGCAAACAGTTAGGCAGTCCTAGAATAATAAAGTGATTTCATGAAATTGCAGTCAGTTTGGATTGGTTTAACACGTGGGAGAATGAATGGTCATCTTTCTTTGGACAGAAAGTTTGTGCATCAATATAAGTTGGTTAAGCCTTTTCTCTTTTTGAACCCCTGCCACCGACCTTCCTTCAACCAGTTTACAACCCCAAAAGCAGTGGCACTCATATTTAGGTCCTCTGCAGCTACTTACTGATTTGCGTAATCTTGCATATTTTTGAACCTTCGGATTATGTACTGAGGTAGTTGTTAAAGGTTCTCAAAATCAGATAATGATCTGTCATTCAAAATCGTGTTTTACCAACTTACATCTCACACATCTATACAGTCATTTTAGAGGAGGTGTGGTTAAATTGAAATAACTGATGAAAGGATACATCAAATCCTCTCAAATTTCAAAATGGAAGATTATCATCATCTAAATTTGAGGTCGGAGATTTTGTTCTCCTACTGCAGCTTTGCTTTTGCTGAATCCTTACTCTCCTTATCGAAAACTTCAGAGAGCAAAGTGATCTTAAATCAGATCAACTTCCCGGTATCAGAATCGATGGGTATCTGCAGTTTAAAACTTTGTTAGGTCTTCTAAATACTAATCTGTACGGTTGCTCATCGCACAGGATATACAATTTATTTTAATTCATGTTTTGGGGGTAAATTAGTTCTTCACTACCGTTCAAAATCCAATGTAATTACCCCTAATTTGAAGGGATCACGATTTTACATGTTGGCAATTCCAATTCTCGTCCACATGATGAATACTCTCTTTCAGTGAAGTTCTTTGTTTCTTAGAGAATTGAATTATGCTGAACATGATTTCTCAAGTCCTTTCAACATAATCGAGCTTTTTTCTATTCCAATTACTGAATAATAAATTTGTAAAAGCCAACAATACAACGTAAATTAGTTGAACTGATTTCATTGTTATTAAGAGTTTGTTTGATTCCCATCCCAACGGAATATTCCATATTTAATTGAATTTCAGGATTTCAAATAGGCGACACAGAAGAAACTTTTTGGGAATAATGGAAAACAAATAATTTAACGATTCTGTTTTGATCCCTGCAATATTCTGGAACCATTCACGATACTTGGATGTACTCTTCTCGAATATCGTTTGCCTTTTTTGGTAAGAAAGATAAATTTTGTTCGAGTACCTTTGATTTTACGGCAAATTTCAAAGTGAATATCTTAATCCTTTTTTACGTTAATATTCTTAAAATTTCTAACTACTATTATGTAGAAATAAACATCAAATTGATTTTTGGATTTGTTTCCTTCTTAATATCAACTTGAAAGATCATTTAGTGCATTGTACTTCAAAATCTAAAGAGATGATGACCGATTTGTCATCATTATCCAGTGATCGCAGCACATACGTACAGAGTGAAAGTCATTTCTCCAACAGAAATGGACATCGCTGTATTCCGGCCTTGAAACAGACCAAAAAATGTTCATTATTTTTGTTTCGTTTTTTTCCTTTAAATTCTGATCGTCGTTCAAAATTAAGATTTTTTTCAACAACAAAGATATGATTGCTTCCAGCGTGAATACATTAAATGGTTTATAATTAGGTCTGTTTTATCCGCCAGGAAAGAAAATTAGCGTTGATTCGAACTATGAGCATTTTTTATCAAAAATATTTTCGTTTTTTTCTTTCATAGTCTTTCATTTTTTTTAAATTTCTACCGTTCAGTCGTAAATATACAGATCTGCTGAAATGCTGACTAAAACACTTCATGCCCAAAAGTAAATTCTTTTTTATTACGAATGTATTTACCATCAAGATTTTTTTTAAACTTTGCTAAGCTGAGTGTGTGCGACTGTATATATATATATATATATATATATATATATATATATATATATATATATATATATATATATATATATATATATATATATGTGTGTGTGTGTGTGTCTCTCTCTGTGTGTGTGTGTGTGTGTGTGTATATATATATATATAAGAGGGTACCAAAATTTGCAGCAGTTTGATAAGTATCCTATTTGAAATAGATTCCACATCTTTCCTCCACTTATCATTTCTCTCCCATATCCTGACGGGGTGAGGGAAGGTGCGATGCAGGAATTTGGTGTGAATCAACATACTCTATTTCCTGGGCTTGTGAGGCTTTACTGTATACTTAGATGTCCTCTCCTTCTAAATTTATGACTCGAATTAGAAATCAAATCAACACTGAAGGCTATCAGAATTCCATGCCCAACATATATCATTCATCCTTTTTGGAAAGATCCATTATTTGGTGAGACGAAGATGAGATTCGATGCAAAAGGTTTAAATAGGGCCTGTGGACCATGTGAGAGGAATAATTTTGTTTTTGGAGGCTACACGATTACAATATCACTATATTGCTATAGATTGCATGGAATGACGCACAGTTGAAAAAAAATATTTAGACGTTTGAACCTGGAGAGCATCGTCATATTCAGGTTGTTGAATCGTTTTTCTAACCAAGGGACATGATCATCTGACCCTATGAGAAAAAATCAGGATATCATATGTATAACGGAAAGATCTTCCCATACTTATTCCATCAGCATCTTTGATTCTCAAACCATTTGTGTCTAAAATGAGCTTCTTTTCATTCTGGAATTGAATATAGCATAACCAAATTGGATACACGTAGAGAAAAAAAAGAGAATAATAAGAACATCCATCCTGTGATTAGTACAATAAGTCTCAGAGAAGAAAACTGCCGAAGGAAGAATCCATGCAATATTTGACAACAGATCTCAGAAAGATTCAATAAACATTCAATAACAGTCAATGCTTGGTAAAGCAAACTTCTGCTTGATAACCTATTTACTGGATCAATTCCAAGTTATTTTTAACCAAGCGTAACTGAAAGAGGGAAAGTTTGCTATGAATCTAAGTGTCAGTGACCATATATCGAGGATCGATCTATGCATGAAATAGATCTGTACACAGGTACATACTTCATTGCCACACATCCACGTAGGTCAGGTTAGTCACTCAATAGAAATCTACATGTGACAAACGTCTCTTAGCGACTCGTTATGTTGGTAGTGATAAATTAAAAAAAAAAAACATCCCAAAGGGGATGTCGATTATAAAATCATAATAAAATCCAAATTGTGAAAATAGCCCTAAAACAGCCGGGCAGGAAGTATGGTCCAATTAAGCACACACCTGTATTGTGAAATGACCCGTCACTAGCTAGAGATTATTAGGGGAGGGGGAAGAGATAAAAACCAAACCCCAAAAATAACTGAAGAGTATAAGGGTAAATGTTTAAATATCCAATCCTCTAGTTCCAACTATCCAGACTAGGCTGAAAACTGAAGAAATCTTCGTTGGATGTCTTGCTGTCAGTTTCGGTGTTCAGTTTATAAATGCAGACTCATCAGCGTGATTCAATTGAAATTTTCATTCGATCTTAGCCTTGTCTGAGTTTATTTAATGTTATTCCGGTGTGGATCTTCTGTTAAAGTGAGTTTGTGTTTACTTCTGACATATCTTTTCTTCCTGATAATGTGATTGAATTTTGTTCATGGCCGGAGGTAGTATGAATGTTGAATAATACCATTAGGGGTGATTCTATCCGACTGTTCTACTGATCTTGAGATTTTGCACAGAATTTAAATTCATTGAATAAGATAATAATCGATAGAATCCGTGGAGCCAACGCCTTCATAGATTGTCTTAGCGGATAACAGGCCTGGATGATGACCAACCCTAAAATTGGAAGTCAGTTTGCTTTTTTGTACAATTGAGTAACTATTTAATTGAATCCAATCAAAACTACATCTGAGACGCCAGTGCATACTTAATTTCGATAAGAAAAAATACATGAGTGCTTGAACCATTGTTAAAAAAAGCACTCACCACATTTATTCAAATACCAACTTAAGGAAAAGTTGAACATCTCCTCTCATTTTCGATGTTGAATTGAATTTTTGGTATATGTACTTCTACGATCCTCTCCAGACGTAAAATCTATTATCAGTAAATATAAATGGCAAAAAATGAGGTGAACTTTCATCTGCCCCAAACACAATTGGTTTATTAATGGCTGTATTCAAAGATACAAAAGTACATCTGTTAATGCTTAGGTTCTAAAAGCATTATTACCATGGCTAAACCTTAATGAAGTATGACAGATTCATATTAAGATGCTCTTCCTTTCAATATCATCAACTCGAAGAATAGCTATGACTGGACTGACATCAGCGCAGACAATAACCGATATAATTGTCGCTAGAACAAGAATTTAAAATTGTATACTATATATGTGTATATATATATATATATATATATATATATATATATATATATATATATATATATATATATATATATATATAAATATATATATAAATATACATATATATATATATATATATATATATATATATATATATATATATATATATATATATATATATAAATATATATATATTTACTGAATATGGATGGCCAAAATGCTGCGATCAAATTAGAATCCGTCGAATACTTACCATGGTAAACCAAACTTACATCTTTTTGAGATTTATGTCCAATCATTTGAATATTGAAAAAAAAAAACGCGTAGAGAGTTGAAAGTTCAACACGGTATAATCTAAACGTAGAGCTCTAAAGAAACCGAATGAAAAGTAACCTTTAATCCTATTGTATTATCCGTTAACAACCTGATAATCTTCTGAATGTGTCATGCTTTTTTTTAAATTGAAAATTGAAGAATTCTTTCCACCATAGAAAAGAGAGATTACAACCAATAGAACCTGCCAATAGTCACCTATGGCGCTTCAATGTGTAACCTAAACGAAAGACAGGCCTTCAAACTAAGAATCTTTCAACATGCACATGGATGAGTTAGGCTCGATCTCGCAATGTGATATAACAAAACAGCACAATATATCAGGGATAGTACAGGAGTCCTACGCATCATGGAGTCCATGATAAAATCTCAAATTGTGACGGGCAGGTCACGTGGCAACAATGGCTGACAACCATCGGACATCAGAACTAACAAGGGATCTCCCTGGATCACATGTGTGATCGAGGATGGCAAAATATAAAATAGAGAGATGTAGCTGAGAAGTTGAGAAAGTATTGACTGCTGCTGTGAAACAGTGATCCAGCGAATCCTAAGGAATTTGAATCTTATTTCTCATAATACATATTCAAAGTATCATATTGATTTTATCGCCACAAAACTGGTCATTGGGATCAAACTTCAAACTTATCTCTGTTTCAACGGAAATTGAGGACATTTTGGCAAATTTGGTAAGAGAACTGCCTAGCAATCAATTGGTAATATTTTCAAATTATAGTATGGAACTTATTTTTTTTTATATAACCCCTTGGTTCAACGAAGTGACATAAATAAACAGAGAAATGTGAACTCCATAAAATCAGGTGAGGATTCCTGGTTTCCAGGAGAAAGCAGTCAAATCTCATTGAAGATTGATCAAATTGCTTTGAGCTTCTCTTGTCCGAATTTGATTTTCAGATGGGAAATCTGGAAAAATAGCTCTCATACTTTTTTCATCGAATTACCTCTTCAAAGTTCCATCATCATCATCATCATCATCATTCTCATCATCGTCGTCATCATCAGTCTTTCAACGTCTGTCGTTGGACATAGACCTTCCCCAAGATTCGCCTCACTTCTCTACCATGGGTGTTGCAGAGTCAGTATTTCCTGAATTTGTCTACCTCACCACTTCACCTAATAGTCTGCCGGTTGCACATGTGATCCGGGAGACCGATGTTGTGAGTCACAATGTACATCATTTGTCAGCCATTCTTGCAACATGGCCAGCCTACAGCCATTTAAGTTTTTAATTGATTCTATGATGTGTCTAACTCTTCTCTTTTCCCGGATGTGCCGTATTTAATTTGCCAAATGCTTTCCAGCAAATCGGCATTTGTTGGTTTATTTAGTTTCCATGGTCTTTCTCTGATTTTATCACCTGACTCAATTTTCAAAATATCTAAATTCAACGCTTATAACTTATTTATGTCCATATGAACCTCATTTTGAGGCATTCCCTACTTCGATCAAAAATACGTTTTGCATCTATTCTAATGTCCCTGATATTATAGCAATGCCATCAGCAAATCATTCCTTGTCGAGGGATGATTTTGAAAAAAAACAAAAACATGTATATAGCTAGTAACAAGCTGATTAAGGTAAAATGTATCATACTCGATTGAGGACAAGTGTTGCTTGAAGAAATACTGAGGTTGGTGACGTGCAAGTTGAGAGGGTTGCACCTGCAAATTGTGTCTGCAGCCAAAAAGAATAGCAGGGACGGAGAAAGAAAAAATATAAGAAAAAACGTAGTGGCAATAATTTGGTGACTTTATTCCTCCTTTTTCTCCTCTAGGGGTTCAGCAGTTTACAGATGTTGTCTCGGAACGCAACAAGGCAGCTGCAAAGTACAAAGGCAGTGAGAACTGACAGAGGACGGTAAATAGTCGGCTTCTGTGTCAGAGGAAAGTGTATGACCAATTTCCTTTCTGGGTGATACTAACAACATTTGCACCACCATTGATCCCTGTCTACCCGACCACAGCTGTGAACGGCTTTAGAATATCAATAACATTTGATGTATGTGTAAGTTGATCATGTCTACAAAATAAACGAATGTTGTTTCTGTTGACTAGCACCAATTTGAAAAAAGAATGGTGTGGTCTGTAAGAATTTCCATGTCAGGGTTGGTCAGAAAAAGCTGATCTTTCCTTGAAGTACTCGTCCTTATTGAACTGAATACAGCAGATCATTAAATTGTGGCACATCACTTAACTTTTGCAGTTTGCAACAATGTTTATTATTCCAGAGAAACCAGTCTTTATAGTCAAACTTCAACCCATGTTGTGTATACCTGCATCATCCAACATTAGGCGAATATTCTATTTAGGAAAGAAGGTCTCCCGAAACATCAATCAAACAGATATTACAGTTTATTCTATTTCTTCGGAATGTCGCCTTTTTGCATGTGCACACGATTCAGTTTCCTTTGGGATTCACAATACAAGGGTCAGAAAAAAGCAATTTAAAATCTGAAAATCTGGAATAACAAGATCAAATAGCCGACTTAAAGAACTCTCTCCAGTCTCTGTTCATATCCATATTCAAATTAGTTCTTTACTCTCTGTTGACTCAATATTTCTCTAATACTGTGTCAGTACTCTGGATGGTGGACCAAACCAAGTATAATGCGTCGCCTAGTGACTTCAAATTATTAAAAACGATCCTGTTAGTGAGCAGTTTTCTACTGAATCTTGAAGTCACAGTCTTTCATATCAAACATACCGCTCATTTGTTCAAAAAAGCACTTGACATTGTCAAGATGTCGAATTCTGTTTCCGTTCGCTAATCGAACGGAACGCACTCTTAAATCTGATTAGTTCCGAACAGGTTAAAAAAAACTGAGATTCTCCTTGCTTTATCGATTATTCTGTTATCGGTCATCAAGTGCATTCTGATTGAAAACCTGAAGCCTGTGTTTTCTCAATTAGAACAAGAACAAACACTGAGTGATAATTATCTGATTGTGCGTCGATGTCACCTGACATCTTCTTTCCAGAGAAATAACGTAATTCACTGACAAAATCGAAGAAACGATATAATTGTATTATTAGATGGTGCCCGAGTATATTATTAGGTTGCACCTTATTATAAGGTGTTTTGCTTTTTTATCAGATGAAGTATTGCTTTATTATCAGATGGTGCTATGTTTAAACTGCATATCAAGACCCCTTCTCTGATTTACAATGATGGGTTTATACTTTATATCTAGTTATGTGTATAATATCAAAGCAGTCAATCAAGTAGAACAAAAAAGTACATATCATCCAAGATTTCAAATGTAATTCTAAAGTTTCGTAAAGAATACCAATTTTGAAACCATTTTCTCAAAGAGTATAAAATTTGTAAGTTTTGGGTGAAGTGAAAATGGATCTGAAAAATGTGTATGTCTGTCTCAAATATATGGAACCAACACTATCCATCATTTACCTGCTTTTCCTAATTTCGTTTTAGTTTTGCTCCATGTGAGCATGTTTGATGGAATTTGAAGCCTTGCATGAACGGGAAATTGAAATATGGCTGCAGTTTTCATGATCATCTTGTGGCCTTTAAATTTTCTGAGCATATCTAATTGTTTTTGCGACATTTCTTTTACAGTTGGACATGCAACATAACAGCCCTTAAGATAATCACCTTTTTTTTTAATAAAATCGGGGGATCAGATTAGAAATATACCTTTGAAAAATGTTTAATTTCTATCTTAAGCCCTGGACAATCACTACTGTTCACATAACCCATGAACACCATAACAATTCCGTCTGGTATATATCACTGTGATCAAATTTAAAAAAAAACAAAAAAAAACATTCCAATAAACGTGATTTAAAAGCTGACGAGTTTATCAAATCAACTGAATCATCTGGAGTATGTTTGCAATACTGCTCTAAAAAGCGACGGCAGTGGATGAAGCTCAACTGCCCTGCACAAGTCCAACTGCTAAACGTGCTACCCATGTTGTGTCTATCCAGGTTCATTATCAGATTGATTAGTATTTTCAAAACACTTTTTATATTCATCATCATCATCATCATCATCATCAGTCTTTTAGCGTCCGTCGTTGGACATAGACCTTCCCCAGGATTTGCCACACTTCCCTATCATGGGTGTCACGGAGCCAGTACTTCCTGAACTCGTTCAGCTCATCTCTCCATCTAACATTTTGCCGGCC
Organism: Thysanoteuthis rhombus; assembly: GCA_963457665.1. Classification (NCBI taxonomy): domain Eukaryota; kingdom Metazoa; phylum Mollusca; class Cephalopoda; order Oegopsida; family Thysanoteuthidae; genus Thysanoteuthis; species Thysanoteuthis major. The sequence goes on along the minus strand of OY735199.1, from coordinate 85,483,064 downwards.
TCGGTTGCGCATATGGTCTCGGGGAATCCATGTTGTGAGTCATGATGTCCATCGATTGTCAGCCATTCTTGCAACATGGCCAGCCCACCGCCATTTGAGATTTTTTATGGATTCTATGATGTCCCTAACTCTTGTCTTTTCCCGGATGTGCTGTGCTGTTTTGTGGTCCCTCCATGTGAGGCCCAGCATTATTCTTTCATGTGCACGTTGCATGGTTCTCAATTTACGGGTCTGTCTCTTGGTTAAATTCCATGTTCAGCTCCATAAGTGACTATTGGGAGGATGCATTGGTTATACACCCTTCTCTTTAGGATCAATGGGATCTTATTATTTTTGAAGGTTGAGCTAGCTCTGCCAAAGGCTTGCCATCCTAGTGTGATTCTTCGCTTGATTTCTTCTTCTTTTGAGGGTCTCATGGAGATACGTTGCCCTAGGTAGATGTAGTGGTCTACTTTCTCAAGTTCTGTGTCCTCGATTTCGATCTTAGTGTTTTTAGACGGCGAGTATCTGAGCAACCTCAGATTCGCAGACGAGATAGCCCTTTTTGCAGAGAACCTACACGACCTCCAACTAATGATAGATGAACTTTTTATATTACAAAGTGTTAATTCCATATATATATATATATATATATATATATATATATATATATATATATATATATATATATATATTCATAAAAAAATTTAAAGTGAAAAGAATTACTTTGTTGAAACTAATACATTGACAAGGACATTCTCTTATTCAGCATTCAAAAAAGAAATAAATCATAAAAAATCACCAGAAGTAGGCGAAGCTTTATACACAATCCGTCTATATGTACCGTACAACTCAAAATTGTAATACTTTTCATTTCAGCATCTTTTGACCAAAAAGTAATAAATCTCGGCTGAAATAATCAGAGTGATTTGTAATGACATCGATATCGTAGATGGATTACATTTGCGAACGTTACCTGCTTTTTAAATAAGCTGCATTTGGTATTCTAACAAAACACGGGTGAGATTGTACAGGGATCTCATGAACATAAAAATAGTTTGCTAGGCGTATCCAAGTTGTGACAGTACTTGAATTCGCTGAATCTTATGGGCAAAATGATGTGACACAGAGAGTGAACTCATGATTAGTGACCCACTCAATACATTTGAATAGGGATCATTACTGGCCAACAAGGGTAGTAAAGCACAAAATAGTTCAGTGTCCCTATGAGTCAGAAACGGTATGATTTTTAAATAAAAATGCAGCAATAAGAAAATGATAAGATAGACAGTACAAAATAAATTTCAAAATATCTGGAACTGATGCTGCTTGGCAATTTTCTTTCTTATTGATTATCTAACGGCGCTTTTTAATCATGTATTCCAACATTTTAGCCACAATGCATCAATAGATACTCAGCTGCATACTTATGTCAAACATCCAAAATTCAAATGAGGGTTATATAAGAAGTGATGAAACTAATCAACAAATATTATTATGAGAGAATCCTAGAGTCCTGTATAATGATTCTATCTGTAAACTGCTGCTTCATCAACTTACAAATGCATGTGTGTTACTATTTGTTAGTAGCTGACTCACAAAGAAAAAAACTAGGTTGTTTTCTCACTAAAAGGCTCATATTGACTATCAAATCACATAGCATAATTCAAGCAGCTGGTATTTGAATTTTTTGAATCTGAATAAAATATTAGATTTCAGATAAGTAGTGCAACTTTCCTCGAAGAAATTTGAGATATGTCTCAGAGTATACAATAAAAAAGTGCCTCGATGAAACTACAGGATATTGCAAGCAGAAACAAAAAAAACGTCTTCACTAGTGAAGTAAGTGATAATTACAAACATTAAGAATGGAGGAAAATAACAGTCTTGTTCAGCATAATGATAGTGAAAAAAAAATTCTTTTTTTTCCTGAAGCTTTACATAAATATTCTTTTTCAGTCCGTACGCATAATACATGTGGTTTAGACGCGCCAGTTGGCATTGAAATTACGTTAATATCTTGGAATGTGTCCAAAGAACGATGCAAACATTTTGCAGAATAATAATTAGAATACAGGTCTTCCTAATAGGAATCAGGACGTGACCAACATACTGCTTCTGCGGTGATTAACCAAACAAATTGGAAAAAGAAGTTATCAACGAATACGTTCACTCTCTGTCTTTAGTAGATCATTAAAAAGTTGGGATTTGAAAGAAATAAAAAAGGGAGAAACAAGTGTGAATGCAGTTCAGCACAGACTGATAGACTGATTCTGCATAAACTTACATTGTAAATACTCTCACGCGCTAAAACCTCTCTTGAAAGGAATTAATGAAATAATTTTTCCATGATATAATGAATCAAAATAGTAATTTCACAGCCCTTTAGCTCTTTTAGCGCTACTTCCATGCTCAAAACATACATAGCAACCTGGCAAGCCAGCCAGCTAAACACGATAATGGATACATTAGTCTCTTTTGAGGGCGGGGAGGCAAGTAAATACCCAGGGACGATGTGTAGACTTATCGTTATTCTCTATTTCCTTCGAAAAACAACCACTCAAAGTAACATATTATGAGTTGATTCTGCTGTTGAATATTGCAGAGACCCATATCGACCTAGGTTGTTATCTGTGATCAACTTCAACCGATATGGGTGGACACATAATATAGAGTAGGTGCTGTTTTGAAGTTCCACTCTGCCCTTCTCAACCAGGGCAAGGAGTTTCCAATGTGGTTTGAGAATATTAAGACTCAAGTGGACACACACGTACACACACACGCACACATACACTCACATATACACACACAGTGAATCAGCTGTTATTTCAATAGGTCACTAACGTACTTACTGACTATGCTCGACATTACTCAAATTAACAGATGATTTTGGCTGTAAGTGACCTTAACAACACTGGAAGAACAAATTATGTGATATCATTTGAAATGGATCAATGGAAAGAAACCATTATTTAAAAATAAATGAATGAGCAAAGAATTCTACTTGAAGGTCGAATGTTGAATTATGTATATATGCTCAGATGTTTTCAATTTCAGTTCCAAAAAGGAGAAGTATTGGCAATGTAAATGGAGTTCACTAACCGTAAGCAAGATGGCAATATCAGAAAATTCAACTTAATCGACATGTTAACAAATGTAAAATTGCTAACGAAGAATCGGTCAGGGTTTGAAGATATATGGGTCATATGTTTGATAAGTCTTTCATCCTTGTAAAGTATGTAGTGTTATGTTTAACCTCACATTTAGAAAATTATGAGTTTGATTATGCATTCATGCTGGAGGAAGCAAGTTGGCTTGACCTTATAATTTAGTGCGATGGAATAAATCGGTTTCTCCAGGAATGCTGTGCGAGAATAAAAGGAGTTAAAAGCCAAACTGGCTGTTTCAGGGTGAAATTCCTCTCTGACTCCAGTGGTACAGCCCGTACACGTGATGTTTACAATATATATATATATATATATATATATATATATATATATATATATATGCATGTATGTATGTATGTATGTGTGTATATATATATATATATATATATATATATTTATATATATATATATATGTGTGTGTGTGTGTGTCTGTGTGTGTCTGTGTGTGTGTCTGTGTCTGTGTGTCTTTGTGTGCATATGTTAAAACACACATATTTCACCCAGGAAAATTAGAATAGGTATAGTAAAGATACAAAAGTGAGAAGTAATCAATTCTTATTAAAACAAACTGGTTATTGAAACCTGTTGATTGAATCACACATCTTGCCTTGTCACTTCCCTGCTCCTGGAAGATTGCCCATCAGATAATAGCATAAAGTAGCAGTGATATCAGCTCATTAAGTGTAATATTCAGCATGTTTACCCCACACACAAGAGTCCCCAAACATGATTGTTTTGTGAATTAAATCGTTTCGACAACATTTCTTGAGCACTCATTATCAAATTTAATGTAATTAGAGCTGTTAGATTAGGCTGGGAGAACACATGTTGTTAACTTGCATCCTGCTGAAGCTACGGTCCTTAAAGAACTTACAAGAACAAAGTCCCAATGTTGTCCAGAGGTAAAATCTCCATGGATCGGTTGAAAGATGCAACAGGAAGCCGGATACTATATCCTAGTATGGTTTGTTCCTGCGAGGGTTGGAAATTTTACTTGAAACTATTCAATAATTAAAACTGACCGAGAAATTCCCTCAGTTAAATTCCCATGTATACAAATTCACTAACTCTCCCCTGTTCAGTCAGTTATTTAAATTTATGCAAAATTGATTTTTTCGAAATTGTTCTTTTTTGCCTATCAAGTTACGTAGTCGTAGTTCGTGTAAATGTCCCCACTGACTTTTCATTGAAAACTACGGTCTGAATACACCATTTAAAACTGAGTTTTCTGGGGGACCTTCTGCATACACTCAATATTCATAGCACTGCAACCTTCTTGACTACAGAATACTCTAGAAATCGGACCATATATGCATTAGTTCAATCAGGAGACGGTATTTTTTTTGTGTCAATATCCAATAAGGGACATTACTCTTAGGACGTTCGACATGATTTATATTTTGAGCACTTAAAAGCATATACAAAAGTAGGGTTTGACAAATGGTATAAGAGAGTTTTAGCACGTCGGTCATTCTGTTAGTAAATGTGATAGGTATTAAGGATATTTGGACATTAAAAAGTTGAAAACTTTAGATTATCGCATTTTTTGCGTCCATTGTTCCTTTGTTTTGTCTACTTATTTGATCAAATGATCTGTCATATCAAACAGACGTTTAGCAGTCGGTACAAGCTGGAGTATAGCTTTGTCTTGTTATTGTATGGCAATTTAGCAAGGATGATGTTGCTGCATCTGCGTGAAGTGAACGTCTAGACTAAGCTGAATTTCACCTTAAAACACCTACAAATAACAGGCAAATGATACATTGTCTTCTGTGTAGAGAAGGCCTCAGTATCTCCCTAGAAAATCAGCATTCATAATTAGGAGTTTTCGTCTTTTTTTTTTTCGAAGGCGAACCACTTGGATGGTATAAAACAACGGTACTTTAAATTGAATAAATAGGAAGTAGTCACCTTTTGTATTTTTTAATCTACCACGATTCGGTCAATACTTACCAGGAATCAGATTGCAATTTCATCCTTAAGTCTGCATCTGATTATCGAAGGCGTAGGCCATGTAAAATACTAATAATTATTTAGAGGTCAGTACAAGGAGTACCTGAATTCGTAATTGTTTGACCAGTTTTCCTTCGGATTGGTCTTGACTCTATCAACATTGTAGACGATTCCCATGGTTTCACTTTGGTAATTCCAAAATTTATAGCTGGATGAAACTATTATTTCACCCAGTCTTGGTAAGCACCTAAAATAAACTAAATACTTATGGACAAAAATCTACTATTTTAGTTGACTGGGTGAATAATACATGATTGGAAGTTATCAATTTCACTACGAAGCTTTTATTCTATAAACTTTAATTTCAAGGAAATATAAGCATTAGATATGCCACAATACTCATAAAAAGCATTTAAAACCATGCATATAGGAGAAAATATGATTACACTCAACACCACATGGATAAATCTTCAGGCAATACATTACGTTAGGAAACAAACAACGGTGTCAGGGGTATCATAAAAAAATACTCAATAGATGAAGGAAGGTTAGAATGTCAGACAACCATTGCACATGGAACCTTAAAAGGGGATTCCAACATATGTGCCAAGCAGGTAATGGTACGCTTGAACTTGGGATTTATTCTTAAGTTCGTACATGTGGCATGCTGTGTAATCATTCATCTCAATGATTCAGCACATAGTTTGTTTATATAATTTTTCTTGATGAAAAAGCGTGTTTTGATCGGGTATATTTCAGTCATTTACAACAGAACTGAAATATGCAATGCACGATTGAACTGAGGTGAATATAGCATTAGATTTTAGCATTACTGATTGCAGGAGAAACGAATGAGACTATTCTGCTGTGAGAGACACTCATACACTGAAGGAAATTGAATGGGCAGCCTTTGTAGTTCGGATAGGATCTATATCTTCAGCGTTGCTTGAGACTGGGAGCGGACAAAGTGAATTTCATGAACCAAATAACAAAAGACAAATAAGTAGGGAAGTTTAAAACAGGAAGTCTGTGTTCTTGTTGACCTTTTGTAATGTCAGCCAGACAGATAAAGCTTAGAAGCTTTCTTTCATCGTCGATATTTGGGTTATTTGCAGACTAAGACTGGCCCAAGTCAATGCAAGGTTAACTATTTGATAGGTTGAAACAAAAGACTGAAGCTGTTAGATTTGTAAATAAAAACACTCATAACTTATTCAAAGGAAGAAGGTTTCCCTTAACTTCCACCTTCTTTGAGGTTGAGGAAACGTGTGCTCCACCTAATATACCATAAAGGTAAAAAAATCCTTCTCAATTTTTTTGAGATGTGAGATTTTACCAACACTCAACAGTTTGAAAAGGGAAAAATATCTTTATTGATTTTGACACTAAATAAGGGAAAATGTTACCATCCAGTTCAATGATTAAAATTAAAAATGTTAAACGATGATATATGAATGTTTGAATGGTGGGGAGAAAATTTAGCATTACAGTGTTATTTTAAAAAGAAAAAAAAATCAGTAACAATATTTTTCCAAGATTTCACTCTAAATCATTTAGATACATTAAGTATCCATAAATATCTTAGTTTTGCTATGCCCACATTGAGTTAGTTCTTGGACAGTAAAAGACACACGATTAGACAGGTGCTGTGAGGCCTCCACAAATTTAGCAATATGTTTTTTATTTAGAGGGCAATAATATCGAATTAAGGATTCAACAATCTGAATTAATCAGTTTGGTTTATCAACACGTATTTTTTTTTTTACGTAAATGTTCCTCCTTTTTTTGTTTCCCTCGAATATACACAACATCGTCAAATGCAGTCAGTGATCTGAATTGGTTTAACATGGAACTATTAAGTGTCACGTGTCAATGTAGTCATTATGTGGTTCTTATTTGATTGATATCCGGTGACTTTCCTCTAGTGTTAGGTCTCCAATTTGGCAACGGCTAATAAACAGTATTTTTAAGACCCCCATCCCTTTTTCAAACATATTCCATCAGCGCATCTGACTGTAATGTTGGTAAAAATTCTACATTGAAGGTGGTATGTGTATCATTTGCCTTTTTTAACACAGTGTCAGCGTACTTTTACCAGCTCCCTCCCCCACTATTCTGAAGCATCTCCAGCATAGATTTGCCTTTCAACATTAACATCACCCACTCGCATTCAAGATTCTCAAGTGTTCCTTGAAGTTTGTAACCTCCACCTTTGGTATCAATAGAGATAGAAGTCACAAGAGTGTGTCTGGAGCCTTTTTTTCGTTTTGGGAATAAACTACGGTTGAGATTGTTGCCGTCCCGATTGTGAACGTAATGTTCCACACTCTAAAAAGACACAAAAATAGAAAACGGACAGTGAATCATTTTAATGAAAGGAGTGATTACATAAATTGTATCGTTATTGCATCAAATAGATTATATTGGTATTTTTTCATCCATACACTACCAAACAAATAATGATGTGGAACCGTGCAATATTGCCAACATTTTTTATATCATACCAGCTGTTATTCTGTCAATTTATCCTGCAGAAATGATTATAAAAAAAACTCATACAGAAAAAAGCAAATCATGGTTTTTACCTGGGGGTGCATTTCCTGAATCTTCGGATAAAACCAGAATACACTATCAGTCAGTTCAGGTTCAGTGACAAGGTTTTTCCCGATTATTTAGGGAAGTTTCAGGCCCAAAACATGACAGAAAATAGCAACAGTTGGAACCCTAGGGAGAAAAATTCTGGAATTGCAAATTAAGTGCAAGGAGATTATCGTATCAATTGTCTGAGAAATCAGATCTAGAACCTGTCCTTTGACTCGTATTGGTTCGATGACGTGATTGGTGAAAAATTTGAAAAAAAAGTCTTCAATATAATTGTTTACATTGCTGTTGAGCAGTTATCACACAAAAAGTGTGATTTTTTTTCAACGCCACAAACAAACTATTCAATGGAGTATAGTAAAATAAATCAAACACACCGTTCCTTATAACCTTATAAAGAGTAGAGATGCAAATCCTGACAGCAGCTCCATTTGTAGTTTTGTACTGTTGAAAATTGATAGGGTTTCAATTTTACAATGTGCAGGGTTGAATGAGTAACGGTTGCTCGTAACCTTCAGTCCTAATTCAAATGAAAAAAAAAGCAAAAAATAACCACCAAGTTTGTAGTGATAAACTGAGATGTGGACTCTCAGTAAAGACACAAAAAGCCATACACAGTGATAAGCTTGAACTTTTTTCTGGGGTTCCCATGGGTTCTGTCAATAAACATTGAATAGATCTCAGAAATCGTAATTAAAACTTTCTAAGATTACGTAACTTGGAATAAGCAAGGGGAGAGATTTCGTGAAGATATCTTTTTTTCTGGTCAGCATTTAAAAGATGATTCTCCTACGTCCAAATCAATAACGATATGTTTAATTAAGTTGTTCTCAAACTTTTTGAAAACACGGTTCCTTTGGTGCATAAGCATTGTTTTACGACACCATAAGTTGTTATCAAAGTTCAATCGTACTCATTACTTTTTTTAGAAAATTAATTAAAATTCACACTTGATCGCATAGTGATTAGATAAATTCAAACTCCAATGAATCTTCAGAGATAACTGCGTTATCTCTGTACATCTTCTATGTACTGAGATGTTTTACAATGTCCGATTGACCATGGCACCCAAGGGTGAAAAAGACGAACATTTTAGGGATAACTATATGAGTTAACAATAGTGGGTTATTTAAAAAAACAAAAAATGTATACATAGTACATGGTTAATGTTTGAATTATCATCCATATAGTCTCATTAGTGCCATCGATTCACGTGATACATTCATAACCAGCCGGTTAGCCGGACGAACTTGAAAACCATAGAAATTTTTCTAGACAGTCATGGTTGAGAGTTCTCAATATTGACTCAGCTGTTTACCCCACACTGCCAACTAGTTTATTTTTCTGTTGTTTTTTATGGTATTATTTGTATTTAATCGTTAATTCACGATCTGAAATGATACTAATTGACTGTAGATCACTGAACTGAATCATGCACATCTTTGTAGCCGTGAAAAGATAATGTATTTTTTATAACGTCCTCTACTTGTACCAGTGGTGTTTTGGGAATTGGTAACACATTAAATAAAAATGGTAAACTAATGAAAAGCTGGAATATCAGCAGAAGCTAAAATAGCAGCTAACTACAAGACCCGTATAATATGAATCAACTGTTATTTTTATTTTTTTACTCTAAAACCATGAAAGAGAGGCATAGAGAGCTGACATTTCAATTTGTTCTACCATGGACACCGTTTCACGATTGTATATCAGTCTAATTTTAGATAATTTTCCAGGTGCACATAGAAAATCAAATGAACAAGGGAAATAAATTATTAGTTTGATGGCCTTATATTCAAGAAACCGAACCGAAGCTTATTTCATAAGAGAAAGATCATTGTTCTAAATTTTCATCAGTTTATTGGTTTGAAGTTAAAAATGGTGCTGGAATCGGTAGTCACATAACATCTGCCTTTTTCACCTACTCTCCCTTATTTCACAATAGCAATCTACTACAATCTACTTCCGGCTCGCCTGACCCGGCGAAAATTCTGACATTAGCGTCCTTCCTCCCGAAACGGGGACATTAGAGTTGGGATGATGGACTCCACCCTAGAGCATTGCATAATAGTAGGTACAGAGGAAGAAATGCATACATACCTTTCCCAAGGGCTTCAGTGTGATGTTCAATAAGATAGAATCTGACCAAATATACGTGTATACAACAGTCCCCACAAATTTGGAATTATCTAGGACTTGAGACTCTCAATAAGGATAAATGTCAATATCGTTGACGCAGTTTTTTCACTTCTAAAGTGATTCAGTCTGAGTGACTATGTATTTTTGTATATAACTACTTGTCTACAAGAATCATTGATAGGAATTCAAATACATCTATGATGTTTCGACTGTTAATTACCAGCTTTAACTTGGGGAACATTTTTTGTAGGGGGATTTGGCCTAACTTGCTGAAATAGGCAGCAATCTAATTTTTGATTGCAATTTTCGTTATCAGCGAAGCCCTTTTTTTTCATAATATGTTCAGATTACTTCTTACTTTGCATATTAACGATTTAGTCAGAGATGCTGGAATGACAAGTTAATAAGTCAGATTATGGATTCACTATTCATTTTTTGTGTGAATATTAAGCAGAGACAGTTCAAACAACTTAATTTTATGTCTAAAATTTGAATTGAATCGAACAGCATGTGAATACTAAAGATATATAGTACGACAAGAAGATACACAAACTGGGTCAAGCAAGTCACTCGAAGAAAACGGTTACGAAAACATCTTATTTTGACTTTATGCCAAGTTGGGAAGAGTGGTATGATTGATTAAGAGCTATTTCTTCTATCTCGTTGGATCAGTGAAAACTTTTCTTGGACATAAACATGAAAAAAACCAGTTTAAATCCTCTTAATCCATTTATGTTGTATACGTATATGACACATAGATTAATACCTGCCCACTTGGAATTACTCAAGCTCTGATTAAACTTATGTATCCAGTTTTGTTCAAAGATATCTACAAAAATTTCCAAACTAAGATGAAATTGATCCATCCACTGAAACGCTCCAAACGGACTTTATATCTCTTCTCAATAAAACACCATGAAATAGTTGTGAAAGTGAACACATTCACCCTTGATTGTGTCAAATTTAGATATTTTTTTCACAAGCTCCAAGTTTCTCTATATCTTGTTTGTTGTCTTGTTTTTTCATGATCAATCTCTGGTGGAGCTGATGTTTGGATGAATGTAATTTTACCAAAGGATGTTTAAATTACCATGTGTATTCAAACAGTTGTTGAAAGTGATGGGGAAGGATAATTCCTATCAAACCCCAATCTGAATTTTCAAAGAGTAGACGACTTTGACTCTGATAAATAAGGACAGACTCTCCATATATATAAGGTATAAGGCAAGTATAGGTGCCCGACTTACATTCATAGTTTCGTTTTTAATGGTAAAAGACATAGGTGGAATATCGTAGTCTATCAGAAACGTAGCTAAGGGTGGTGGAAACGCTTGGAGACCCCATTAAAAAGGTCTCTCAAGAGCTTTATCAATATTAAATCACCTACTCAAATTCTCCTAAATTACACAATGACGAAATGCACCAAAAGTCTGCAGTCTCATTCCCACAATAATAACTCAATGAACTCATCTGAGTTTGCAGTCCACGAGAGAAAAACTACTGTACTAAATGGTGGATAGTTTGACCCACAGAGAAACTAATTTCAGTGCAATTCTGCAACTATGCTCAAGATGCCTAATCTTAAGTTCTGATCAAAAATGTTTCAAAAATATTATCAACAGATTATCAATTTACTGTCCGTTAATATCAATAACCTTGTTAATTCCCTAAAGTTGACCAGTTAAGCTATGTGTCCCTCTTTAATGAACACCCAGAACAAATGTCACTTACGTGGATTCTGCAGTTTACCGCCTTGAAATGGTGCGAAAATGTAAACACATTTGCAGTAATCCTCTAAAAGGCCTGGAGTTTGTTTATCTTTGATACTCTGATTCGTTTCTGAAATATATTTTTCTCTCATGAGATGGATAACAGACATCGTCATCAAAGGGATTTAAACACAGAATGCTGTGTTATTGACAGAAATGTTTATTCAATGGGGATCAACTAGTAAGCACTTGGTTTAAATAGTGTGAAACAGTGACAATGTGGGTGGCATATAACAGATGATTACTTTTTTTTCTATCAGATGTGACTATTGTAAACAATTATTGTTACTATTTTGAGTGTATAAATAGTGACCGGAAAACCATTGTGTTAAAACCCAGGTTTGATAATAAGATGTCATCTATAGAGTATTATTCCAATAGAATATAATCTTTCACATATACAAATGACAACGGTTCGCCTAGTGATTAAAAGCACGGAAAAGAGAATGGTCAAAGTGACTTCAAGGGCCAAACAATTATGTTTCTATTCACTTTAAAACTACAACTTCGGGGAAGGCATTTTGCATCAACCGTTACAAAAGCCAGGTAAGATATCACTTCGCGTACCCGGGAAGGTTACCTTGACATTCTTATCAATTTAAACTGTAGGCGATTTCCTCAGTAGATTATAAGCTCTAAAGTATTTCACTTAAGAAACTGAGTAATTTTCTTCTTAAATATTCACTTTCTTTTTTTAAAATACTTATCAAATCTACATCAAGTACGTAGTCACTTTTTTGCAAAAATAAGTGAATTTGTAGTTTTAATTTGATCAATTGTTTATTTAATCAAAATAAGAATCAAACGTTAAATGAAACTAAACTTCTTTTTTCATAGAAAACATACATGTGTAATTTAATGGTTTGAGTTATTGAGGTTGTCTCAGTACTTTTGCAAAAATGACCAACCTTCCATACGTTATTTCAAAAAGATATAGGCATCGTCAAGTTATCTGCATTGTCCCAAATAATGCCAAGAAGAACTCACTATGCAAGCCTATTATTCTACTTAGAGAAGGGGGCTTTTGATGATAAAACAAACTTGTAAAGATTTACAGTTGATTTCAGAAATATTCAGAAAAGTGAGACGACGTTTGTGCGAGCCCCCTCCAATCTCTTTGAACTTCAAAACATATATAGCAGGAGTGGAAGGAAGCAGGAGATGATAAGTGCCTTTTAGTTCGTGTGCATGTCAATCAGTCAGTTATTAGCTTAGCAGTCAGTGGTGACAACAATTGGTACTAGTGATGCTTGGTCATCTATGAAGCGTTTAATTTATGTGAACTCCTGATTTTCAACCGACCAGCTTCGATAATCCTCCGTGCAAACAAAACAAATATTTGTAGCACCAGGAAACATTGATTATTTATAACGCAGAAGAAATGTGGAATACTCGATCAAAACTTTCAGCACGTTTCGGAACTTAATCTGGAAGTTCTTCTTTCAAAATCAGAAACGCAGCTAAAAGTCAGACCATTGATGCACGAGTTTTTTCCCTTACACTTTTATAACAGGACCAATGATGATGATGGAAGTCTTTTGGTATGTCAGTCAGTTAGTAGGTGAGTGATAGCATTGGGTACAAGAGATGCTAAAGAAATGTTTAGAAATTAGTGCCAGTGTCACCGACCGGCTATTACATACAGATATACATGTCGGTGAATTGATGAACAAAGATTCAACGTAAGAATCATCGATTGCATAAATGTATATTGTGAAATGGACATAATGTTTTCGGCTTGATGTTACAATATTAAGTGAGATTTACTGGATGAGAGAGAATGATCCTTTTTCATGTTTTAGTTTATAATGAAATGGAGATAGTGCTGTCTACCAACACGACTTTTATGGGCTTCATTGTAAATCTCCTTGTTGTTGTTGTTGTTGTTGTTGTTGTAATTATTTTTCTTCTTCTTCTTCTCCTTCTTCTTCTTCTTCTTCTTCTTCTTCTTCTTCTTCTTCTTCTTTTGAAGGCGTAATATGTCCCCACAAGATTATTATTGATCATCGTGATAAATCTGCAAATACAAAAATAAATAAATAAATGAATGAATAAATAAATACTACGTGCAACGCTTGACATTGGTCAATCAAAGAAGATAATATGATTATATGGAAATACTATAACAAACAAAACATTCGTCTTTTGACGAAATTTCATCCTTGTTATAAATCAGTCGATCGAAACAGTCAGCAAAATATATATTTCTTCAGTTTTCATATGGGTACATCTATCTGTCCGTATGGCTGACTATCACTCCATGTGTTTGCTGTGGAGGCCATTTTTCATCTTGTGTAAATAGTGTCATCTGATTGTCAAATGTTTGGAGACCTTGTAAATTCTTAATCGATATCATTTGGAAGATAAACGCTCTTTATGCTTAATCTTGATATCCATGTACAAGCCTACACTATACAGGGTCATAGTTAGAGCAATAGTACTGACAAGATGTCCTGAATTAGGCACTATATTGCAGAAATTGTCATATAAAATGCACTTACTTAAAAAAGGATATTTCGAGATACACGCACGCACGCACGCACTCACACACACATACACACACACGCGCACACACACACACACACACACACACACACACATATATATATATATATATATATATATATATATATATATATATATATATATATATATATATATATATATATATATATATATATACACGGCAGAAGTGTATTGTGATGTAAATCCGTAACAATCTTGAAAGAAATTGAATTCAACTTGGTTGGGCCATCAAACTTGGAGAAGGTGTTGAGAATGAAATGACGGTGCATAGCAATTAATTAAGAAAACCCATGACATAAAAACTGACCAACTGAAAATCAATTGCAAATGTTCTGAGCAGGTAACTTTTCCAATCAATGCAAATACTAAGGCATCAGGATGCTAATTGTGATATATAAAACCATTTAAAAACATATTCAGGCATATTCGCCAACCCGATGTGTTAGACACTAATTGATGCCTGTCGGATAGTTAACGCATAACAAAATGGCAATATATAAATTTGAGCAACAACTTAAAAAGGTTCACTGTTATTACATGACAGAGATTAGTGAAAGCACGCTTGTCTTTGAAGTTGACTGGAAAGGCCTTTGTCCAGCAATGCACGCGAAATGGCTTTTTCTTCAGCTGATCCAATGCTGTCCTTTCCTGTTTTAGGAGATTTTTTCTCGTAAAAAAATCTTAATAACATGTGTTAGACATAAAAAGAACTGAATCAATAGATATGCCTACGTAGCGAGTAAGCAAAGATCTGTTCACGTTGTGAAGATACTGACATAAAAAAAAACTAAAAAGAGATTTAGACCATAATAGAAAAAATTCAGAAAATGAATCTGATGTAGTAATGGAAAATAAGCGGAAATGTAGTGGATTAGAAAAAAAAAAAAACGCTGCTTCTAAGATGAAACCTCCTGGAAAAAATATATTCGCCCTTTTTTCTTTTTTTTTTCTCTTTTTTTTTTGCTGTTGCTTACTGGAGACCTTCACAGATTTTAACCTTGAGTTTAGTTGGCTGAAAATGGATCAATAGATACAAGTGATATGAAACGTGTTCCAGTATATCTACTATTTTGGTTATCAAATCACATTCTTCAGTCGACATCAACGCTCGTAGTATTCTTATTCGATTATGTGGGTAGACATCTAATGTTAGGCAGTTTTTCCCGTGACTAAAGTAGATGTGCAATGAATACTTGTGAATATTTGATCGCAAAATTATTTCATTATAATCATTGCTCAGCCTCACATGACTGATAGTGATGTATTGAGATGATCTGATATAATACAAGTATAATTCGATTCTACAATGTCACGCATTTATTCTATTCTTTTAACTCTCTCGTTAAGCTTCCTTTCCCGTTGAAAAGTGATCGTCAAATGTATCTTTTACTGTTAAAAGGTTCATTGATAAAGTAAATTCATATCAATCGTACAGATTGGATTACAAATAAGTACATAATAATTGAAAAAAACATTTATCACAGAGATTATTCTCATTTAGGATAGTTTTCATTGTATTCATGATTATATATATATATATGTATATATATATATATATATATATATATATATATATATATATATATATATATATACATATATATACATATATATATATATATGTATATATATATATGTATGTATATATACATATATATATATATATATATATATATGTATATGTATATATACATGTATATATATATATATATATATATATATATATATATATATATATATATATATATATATATATATATATATATATATATATATATATATACTCATTACGTATTCTGTTATTCTTGGTGAAAAACTTTCTTGCAGGCTGAATAATTTATTTTCTAACTCTGGTTGGAAATGTTTTGTGCGTGCAACCATACACTAAGACAAGAAGAAACTACGATAGATGGATAGGCCAGGAAAAAAAACAAACAATGAAAAAAGAACGTGTTCCAAGGATGCCAAAAGCAAGAAAATAACAGGAAAAGCGAAACAAAGGATGGTCATAAGACGTTGACAAAGTAGAGGAAACTCGAATATCGCAGTTTTCGAGCCATAATCGCGTTGCCTCTCTCAGGAGAGTGTTGAATTAGGATATAAAGCGTGAGATTTACCCCAAGTGAGACTGATGAATCTGGGGACCGCATCTTGCTTTGTGAAATGATCAGTGGGTACATAGGTGTTAGTGATGCCCAGCTCTATGGAATAAAATGTAAGGTTAGAACCACTTAACGATTGGAAAACCTGGCATCCTCTTAGGCACAAGTGTTTCAGGAAGTATGAGTACATGCATCACGTGTATAGACCATTCATTCAAGAAAAACGAATTGTTTTTTTTGGAGAGACTGGAACGAAATTAGCAATGATATTTCACGCTAAAGTCATCCAAGCTTGTTTATTTTCAATTCTATTTTATTGATTTCTAACGACAAAATAAGTAAAAACTTAACAGATTCCTGCTTTTTTCAAGTTTATAATTGATCTTCCCACATATTACATGCTATCGAAATACCCTGGTCATGTGATTATTTCTATTGAGTCACCAAGCGGCTCGGATTATATTCAATCATAAAGAAAAAGAAATATTTTATGAGCATTTTCTGGCATCTGCTCTTTTGGTGAAAAAAATTGTAAGATTAAAAACCTATCCTCGAGGTATCATCCATTATTGAAGTCTGAGGGACACAGCTGGAATATTTCCTGATGTCTGAAAATTGTTCAACGTAGAACAGTGACTGCAAAATGCACCAGATATATCGCATAAAGATAAGTCCTCATACTTATAGACTATCAAATCTAACAGAAATTGAACCAAAAATTTGGATCATCATATATAACTTTTCAATTTGTTTATATATTGGTTTTCATTCTTTATTTTTGTATAGATTTTATTAATTTTGCCCTGCTGATTATCACCAATGGAACTGAAATTGGAGTTAAACTAAAAAAAGAAAAAAAAAACAAGAAGAAAACACACACTTGAAACTGAGATATCTTCACGGTGCATATGAGAGACTCATACTCAACCCGACATAGAAATACCATAAGACTACACAGAATATAAAAGGAAAGGCATAAGTTCCAGATAAAATAGACACAATATGAGAAGTAGAACATTAACAGACTGAACCTGATACAACATAGTCCGACAACCACTGGGCGTCACAAGAGATCATATGCAAAATTGTGGCCGTCATAAAGTAGGCTGGCGTGTCGAACTAGATAAATTCCGAAAAAAACTGGCCCCTATGAACGCTATGATAGATAGGTCTGGCAAATCTAAGGCAAAGTTCATGTCAAATGACGGATGCTGAAAAGCTTATTATGATGATGACCTTGCTGACAATATCAAATTGATGCTTATTAAGTAATGTGGAATTAATTTATACCCATACCACCGCACACACTGTAAATGGATTCGTTTCAAATTTAGATCAAATTGAACTTGAATTCACATATTGAGTTGCATGAAGACACATACACACACACACACATACACACACACACACACACACATACACACACACACACACAGACGTGCTCATATAGTCGCATGTGACACTCACAAACACTCATTGATCATACGTTGTACAAATGAAATCGAATTCTTTTCAGCATTTAATGAGATAAAAGTCCTGATGAGATTCTTCTGATTATAAAATGAAAGGAGAATCTCTCAACCCCGCATTTATCATTCTCATCACACCCTGTGTACTAAATAACCTGATGATAATAATAATAATAATAATAATAATAATAATAATAATAATAATAATAATAATAATAATAATAATAATAATAATAATAATAATAATAATAATGCAGGGAATTCTCTGTCACAATTACGATTCGTTCTAACGATGATTCCACTCAAAAGAATCATGAAAAAGATCGAACGACACAAATTTTTCAAAGCAAGGGGAAAACTCAACCACGTAAACTACATGAACGGGAAGAAAATATTTGCAAAAATAAAAAAAAAAAAGCTCGAAACTGTTTAACAAATACAAGGAATACAATCATGATATAGGGATGGAATTTGGCATGGAAAAAATGTGCACTGACGGTAATGCACAAAAACTCAATTCAGCAGAAGGAATCAAAGTCTCCAACAACAAGAACATTAGAGCATCGACCACACAAGACCGATACAAATACCTGGGAGATCTCCAATGTGACACTATGAAACGGGCAGAAATGAAGGAAAAGTAAGAAAATACCTTAGGAGGATAAGGAAATCATTAAACATCAAAATAGGCAGTGTGAGCCTCATGAAAGCGATGAACACGTGGGCCGTATCGGTAGTAAGACAAGAAGGACAATTCATTGGATGAACAAAAGACGAAGTCCAGTCAATTACCCGGCAAACAAGGAAACTTATGACAAAGCACACTGCCTTACACTCTAGAGATGACACGGGTTGACTGTGCACTTGGAACAATACCAAAGACACTGAAGCCGAAATTTGTGAATGAAAGGATTAAGGCTGTGCAGACGTTAACACTGCTACGGACTCCATGAATAATGAGAGAAATTCTAAAAATATGAAATGTTTACGATGGCCTCACAGAGGAGGGGAAAACAAATACACATGCACAAATACACACTCAAATGATGATTGACAAACAAAGAATAACAGAGAGGGAGATATGAGAAGAGAACTGGACACCTGGGGAGACGTGCTGTCATTCTGCCTTTACCAGCAGAACCACAACTGAACAACCGGTGTGAAACTGTGAATAGCTCTGCTGCAGACTGTAAGACTTCGGCGAGGAGGGCTGAAGACCTGAAGAGACTTGCTGTCATCAAGCCTTCAGCTGAGACCACCGGGCAACAAGTGAAATAATAATAATAATAATAATAATAATAATAATAATAATAATAATAATAATAATAATAATAATAATAATAATAATAATAATAATAACTGGTGTGAGATTCCAAATAATAATAATAATAATAATAATAATAATAATAATAATAATAATAATAATAATAATAACAACAACAACTATAATGATGATGATGATGATGATAATGATAATAATATTAAGAAGAACAAGGAAAACAAGAACAAGGACAACAACAACAAGAACAACAACATGGGCATGAACAAGAATGATGAGGGTTAAACGTTAGATAAGCTCTTCCATGTGAGTCAAAGATGTTCTTCAAAATGAAGATAACAGTAGTGCCATGAGCGATTAGAGTCCTGAGAGCAGACCCCAAGAACCACAAAAAAAGTCACGAGGAACTGAGAATCCAGGAAGGAACTATAGAGGATACTGAGCTCAAACTGTATACTAGATTATAATCGTGCAATGAGTATATTTGCTGTCACTTGATCAGCAATAGACGCAATCGGTAGCTGCTTGTTCAAAAGCTCATTTGGCACAAAAATCATCAATATTGAAAATAATAATGGAAATCTCCCTTGGCAGAGCAAGGAACATCAAAATCTAGCAAACGAAAGAGCTGCGCAGCTAAGAATGGAAAAAACAATGGAGCAGAGAGAAATATATGAGGAATTCGACAAAAAACGTTATGGACATGGCCACGCAAAAAACACCTAGATTGGTCACACTTAACGTGTTGTAAAACCATAATTCACTTCCATATGCAAACACACAAGAGAAAAGGTAGGGATCCTAGGAACTGTTTCTTTCCTTCCAAATCCCAGTCGGTAGAATTTTTACACATATTTATTTGCTTTCTTCCTTGCTGGACACTGTGATCATTCCAATCTTTAACTCATTTTGGATACAATCAATCAATGGAGAGGAAAGTTGCAGTTCCAGATGAGAAAGGTGTCACGGGTGTTTGTGCAGCTGGTCACACAAACCTTGTTACAACATTGAATTGAATAGCAATGCCATTTTGTTGGACTCTGACCGATTAGATTCTGACTGAAAATCGATCAAGTTAGTCTGACAGGGCTTCCCTATGCCTGTATTTCCTAATTACGCTATTGTCCAAAAGGTCGACAGTTATTTGACCAGTTTCTTTATTACAATAACAGAACAATGCTGAAGCCAATTTTAAACTGTAAACCATAACTGTCATGAGCGATACACGCAGCCTCAAACACAGGTTTCTTTAGTTTATAAGTTTGTCTGGTTGCCATGCTGTCTAGGTATTGCTATGCCACATACACAGGCAGCTTTGATGGGAGTAAAGGGCTGTAAATTTTAGATTCACTACGAATGTATGTTTTAATCCCACTTTTGGAAATTAGAGCTTTAATTTTCAATGTAAGTCCATGCTGAATTGGTGTGCTTGTCTTTTATTCTGAAAAAATGAATTTTTGAATTATCTCAGCTCATCGATGGCATGAAAAAAAATCTGTTAAACTCAATTTTCTTGTTCAATTGATTCCCAAATCATAGCTTGCTGCTACAAGAAATTCATCAGCTGATGGTTCTTATAGGGTGACTAATCTGACCAGTTTCTCCGTTCTTTAAAAATGATTCGATTTTGAGGCTATTCAGTAAATTTGCTCCTCATTGAGCTCATTAGTGCAAGGTGTGCGCCGAGTAATCGATGTATAAATTAGAATTGGCCGTTGGTCTCAGCACTGTTAGGTTTTCTCGTTGATTCTCTCTTATATGATATTTGTAGACATCGTCTCCATAATTTTCGCTGAGGTTGATATTGAGCAGATGATAGTTAGGTGTGTGTTTTCATAGGCTGAATGAGCAAGGCTTCTATTTGGGCAATACAATAACTTTAACTGTTTATGAAAACCATGCCAAACTTTTATGTGTTCACACATAATTTATCTAATAAGACAAAATATCACACTGTGCAATGCAATTTTCGTTCCTGGCTAGTGGATGTTTTTTCTGGTTGCCTTTGATTGAAACATAGCTAAATAATATGTTTCAAAAACAGGAGAGTGATATATTTTTACGTGAATATATATATATATATATATATATATATATATATATATATCGTTCAAGATGAAGAATGAGAGAATTTGAGTGGTTCCTGATTGAAAATAAGTAGATTCAAATTATCAAACCCTGGCCACGGAAGCAATGAATGAAGGAGATAATTCACATTTCTTTAAAAAATTTTAGCCATAATCAATGAAAAAAAAAAAAAGAATCAGCCTAGAATTGAATAAAGTTTCAAAAGGTCACACAATGCGATCAGTCATTAAACTAACTAAATATTGGTCATCAAATCGACCAAATAATATATACGTGTGCTGAAATTGTTTTTTCGCCAATTATGGTAATATAGGATTTGAGGAGTAGCTGTGTTACATCTCAATGTTCTGATTCTATAGCATAGATAAGTCTGAAAACTGTTTGAGATTTTACACACATCCTTTTGAAAACATTCGCATTAATATTTGTGACTTGGAGAACATTTCTTCTCCACACATATGCTCATATTCAAATCTCATTGAGGGAATGTAAGTGCTAATTGATTGGTACTTCTGTAAATAAGGAGCTACAGGCATGCGTACATGTGACTTGAATGTTAATTTCAATATGCTACGAATTTTGTAACAAGCAAATTGGGTTGAGTATACTTGTTCTTTCAAAATCACCAAAGTCTAGCAACATCGAATCTGGCCAGTACTTAGAATCCCAGCTGGGTATATCAGATACTGTAAGTAGTTTGGGGTTACACAGCGAGCTTCCAATTAATCATCCTACATGGACACTGATTCCTACGTTTCGCCAAATGACGCAAGCCAGAGGCTATTCACGCCTACTCGTTGACCCTTATAAATGCCCCGGCTGCAAGCAGCAAATAATCAGTGAAATGAAAGTCAGTATTTTTTCCGACTGCCCTCCATTGTTCATCAAGATTTCTTAGAGGATAGTTTATTTGATCCCTCTGTAAATCTATCAAAGTATAAAGTTGCTATAATGCTGGAATTAATGGATGATATCAACCAAGACTGCAAAACTGCTTGGTCGGTGTTTTCATCAGAATATAACTAATCATTCGAAAGTGTTCAGTTTTATTGTGAAAGAGAGTAGTCATTCTACAAGGCCGGTAGTGCTTAGATGTGTTAATGACTGACTCAGAAAATAGAATCCTTAAAGGATGAGCAACGATGCTATCTGAAGAATAATATCTTTCAGCTGGAATAAATCAATTGAGTTAATTTCCAATGCATACTTAATATCTGTTTGATACGTTGCAAAATTGTACAATAGCTTTTTTTATTTGTTGTCAGGGTAGGATTGTATCATAAGACTGTTGCTATACCCGACTAAAAATTGCTCAGACTAGCTTCATGTTTCCATGACTGACTATTGATATTACTGAATTTTAGCCATTTTGGAAATCACTGATTCGAAAAACTAAAAAGAATATTTTCAGTCCACGTCTAACCAAAGTTTGCTGGACTCTTTTTCCAAAATTAATAAATGTATCAATTAGAATACAATGAATCATTTTTTATTTTCAAGGCTTACCGCGGCTTTAGATTTCCGATACGATAACAAATAATAAGTTGAACAAATTCAATAATGGGTATTTCTATCTGCCAAAAGAAAAACCGTCCCCGCAGAAATAAAAACAGACAGGTCAGTCACTCAATAGTAAATATTACTTTTGCATGGTCTTTTTGGTCATCTACTGTGTTAGGGGAGATCAATTAGAGCATCAGGAAAAGGCATTACCAATGGGTAAGTTAATACTCTTGCACGTGGTTGATCGTTAATGTCTGAATTCTAAGATAAATAATCAAGACACAAAGTGGGCTTAGTTTACATGCAATTGAGTATCGGATTAATGGTACTCGACTGAATACACGTGGAGTTTGAAATATTGAGGTTCCGTTTTCAAAACCTGAATATCCGTCGATGATGTTGGTACATGCGACTGATAGATGGAAAGACAGCCAGCCAGAATCCCTCGAGAACCTGAATAACCTAATGTTGACGGTTTCGAACTATGGGTTCTTATACCACGTAGCACGCCATATTGCGATGTCTAATGTGACCACATCATACAATACTATACGGAGGGAGAAATTCATAATTCGTGTGGAAAGAACCACCAGTAGAAATGATACTAAGAAGCTAATTAAAGATTAATTTTGGTACGCATATTTCATTTACTTCCGCTCCATATTTGACTCAAGGATTTTCTTCTCTTTTTCAGACAATGTCGTTTGGGAAAATTTCATCAAACTATTACATCAGAGTGACATTGGACAAGGGAAAATTATCTTTTGGAAAAAAACAATCATTAGAAAGCCACGCTGATTTCAAATAAATAAATATTCGATGTAAGCTTATTGATACCTCACCGACAGAATAATTGAGAGAGAGTGAAATATTGGACTATTTAGTCCTTTGATAGAAACCACAAGAGACCAACATCTTTTGGCACCATATCGTGTTGGTTTTCATCTCTTAGAAATTGCCAAAAAATACCAATGAATAAATTACTCCTCCAGCCTATTTCTAAGGCAGTAGGCGAATTTCACATTTTCAAAAAGTGTTTATTCTTCTAGACACAAACTGAGCCATCTGCTTTGCAAACATTTACATAGCATACAAACCATTCAAAGCAAATATTTTCTGATAGACTACAAAGTTCCAATAATCAGTTTTCCAGACATAATAAAGGGATTATCTAAACCTTTCCAGACCTATTATTTCAAGGACAGCTTTAACATGAGATACATACTAACCAAACTGACCAGCAAGCGAGACAAACTTGTAAAATGAGGAAACCATTGTCAACAATTTTTGTTGATAGTCGACGAAATGGATGAGAAATTGCTGGATATCCAGGGAGAGTAAAAATGTCATGAGTCTAGTCAAATTAATACCCCTGATGATTTCTGTTCGAGGTATGAACATCTGTTTCCTTGATTGGCATGAGCCAAAATTAACTGAATTATAATGGCAGAATATGTTCGTTTTCTGTTTTGTTTTTTCAAAGCTCAACGTTTGAAGGCAATGTACTGCGTACAAAAATGATCCTATTTATAGGAAATAATGCAGTTTCCTTCTTAAATAAAATGTTCTGGATATAAAAATGAATTCAATCAATGACATCATACACATAAATACAACCTATGAGTTTTATTGACAAGTAGTCCGGAAGGGATTGAGATTTGATCATATATGCAAAATTTGATAAAAAAAAAAAATGCGTGTATACGTTAATATCTGTGCAGGCTGCAGAGAGTTTTGACGAATGGGATTGTGTTGGCAGCATCTGTGATCAATTTTATTCATATATTTCAATTGCAGTGTTTTAAGGGTTATTCCACTTTGATGTTTCAGCAGTGCTGTTTTGTGTGTGTGTGTGTGTGTGTGTGTGTGTGTATATATATATATATATATATATATATATATATATATATATATATATATATATATATATATGCATATGTCGTAATACAGTTTCACTTTTCCTGCTTTTAGTTTTTTGTGAAGGTTTTGTCTTTTCTCCACCCCTTTTCGACTGGGGAAGATACTTAATTTTTATGTGATTTGATAAAGGAACCTTTTAATCGGTAGATATGCTACAACCTTTGATACATACAGGATCCACGCTCTGTTCCATGAGAGATAGAACAAAAATATCGATCCTCAAGCTTAGAAAGATGCACTGTGCACTGTGCACTAGATATCATCATACTGAGCTTTGCAAAAGACTACACGAAACACTGAACAGAATAAAAGGTTTAGATTTTTCAAAAATCAATGAGAGAATGTCAATTGGCTGGCCAATCTACAAAAATGTCAGGCAACCACTGGACATTGCAACTAAAAAATGGCCGGGAAAATAGCGTGTGGCAAACTATAAACGCCCTGGATAAATTTCGCCGATATTTAGGGAGGTCTATGTCCAGCAGTAAATCCTGCAAAGCTGTCAATACCGATGATAGCCTTGCTATTGCTTACTTGGTTCACTACCAGTGACACTTTGCTAGAAATCTCGTAGGAAGGCCCCTGTTGTGATCCTACATTTCCTCCTAAGCAGGATATTGATATTTACACTCTGCAAAATAACGTGTCCTGAATCCACGTTGAGGATTTCAAACTGAAAACCAAAAACATCAAATAATATAACTAAACGTTCCAAAGTGAATTATGAAATTTTGACTCATTCAATCTGCATTAACAGATATGCAGATGAGTCTATTTCTACATGTTCTACGATTCTAGAAGTTGTCTATATAAGTGACAGGAAGTGTGAATAGAATGAAATAAACAGGAATGTGCTGCATGGTTTGTCAGAACATTTATATCATATATTATCAACTTAACAGAAACATTTAAACCCAAATGTGGTACACTTGCAGATGCTGCACAAATCGTTATTCATTTGAACATGTAAACAAAATAATAAAACCAGATAAATACCTAAGGGTGATACAGATTTTGGATGAATCATTCTGACTATACTTCAATATAGACAAATGCAGGTGATGCATTTGACAAAAAACACTGAGGAAATGATTACATAACTGATAAAAAAGAGAAGAAAATTACAGAACCTGAAAAGATCTTGGCATAATCATCCTATCAAAACTCAAAATCCATAACTATGTATGAACAATTGCAGGAATGGCTAACAATGGTACAGAATAGATATGACAACATTATATTTAGATGTTATATCATTATACATAGCTTATATGAGGCCCCTATCAAATCATGAAGCGCAGGAATTGTCCCATATCTCAAGAATGATATTGAATGATTGGAAAAAAGATGGCAATATAGGATTCAATCCGAGATAATGGGAGATAACAGGTTCTTCACGATTGATAAAATTCTAGAGAAACATCGTACAGGGTGCTATCAATTTTTGTAATATATCAATCGATATAGATGTCAGTAAATAGTACCAAAACATTCAACAGCTTCGAAGATGAGAATGAGAATTACATTAAACAAAAAGTAAACAATATATATAACCCTCAAATTATGTATGTATATGTGTGTGTGCGTGTGTGTTTGTGTGTGTTTGTATATATATATATATATATATATATATATATATATATATATATATATATATGTATGTATGTATGTATGTATGTGTGTGTGTGTGTCTGTGTGTGATGCATTCCTATAATCTTTATAACCAGATAAAAATGATCTAATACAAAATCCTTTTAATTGAACTTGTTTGCAAGTAAATGCCTTTAAACCCATCAATAATTCGAAATATTACTAACTTTCAGGAATAGTAAAAATCTATGTAGCAGATACATGATTGAATAACAAATTTTACTGGCAGCAAATATGTAGCAGATTGACCCTTGATTTGGGGATAAGACGGAATATCATTGTTGTGTCTTTGGCACATGCGTGGTATTTCAGTTATAGGTCAAGTGGCATGTCGTCAAGATTCAGTGAAGGGTGATAGAAATACATCAACCAGCAATAAGGAAAGAATTATGGTGATGGCCACTTATCTACCACGCTTGATTTCCTACCGAGACAGTCATAACAAATCACATGAAGAATGCAATTTCTTTCTTGCAAGTTATGTACGCATGGATGAATCGTTTGCATTGAAGAATACTATATAAATCCACCTGTTACTCACCATTATTCACAGTCACCAATGGAGCGATGGACATTTATAACAACACCGTATGTTATTGAGCTTATAAATGGTATTCCCTCTTCGCTTCAACAGATCTATATCAGTATAGGATCTGCTACATAGCCAGAGTAGCATTGTCTGATATTTTTATAATTGTATGGCATTTTTGTTTCGATGTCAGTGTAGTGGTTATAACTCGATTTCAACTATTCTCTCATTTGTGCGTAGTGCAGCCATCATTGATACCATATTTTGGTTCATTACTGCATTGGATGTCGATCCTGATCAGTAATGATTATTGTTGGAATCGCTCACCACAAAGTCATTTGATGCAGATGAAGTCGATGCATTTCGAAGAGTCTAGAAGTATTAACTTGTATTGCTGATTCAATGATTTTACACATGTTTCATGACTATGGTACAATACAGTTATAAACTTTCATGAACGATCGGTTATTTTGACTAATTATAACATTTACTTGAAGGTATTTTTCTAATACAGTAATTAATGGGAGGGTATCATCTGCAAGAGGGGATTTCTTTTTGTAAATTATTTTTTTGCGAACTAATTGGTAGCTCCATAATCATGGTAGCGTAATAGCCGAATGGCTAAAGAACCAAAGAATGTAATTTGGAGCCATATGTGAAACAATAAATAATTTTTTTTCTTTTTTATTCCGGTCCCATATGTATATTTTTTTCCTTTTTTGCATTATTATGAAAATGACTGAAGAAATCAGTGTAGGCAACAATACATCAGTGTTTTGAAACATGGTAAATACAAACAGTATGCTGAGTTCAAAACCCGATGTACTTTCTCCAATTCCAAGTCCTCTCAATTCATCAGGCTTACAAAACTTCTGATAATTTGACTGTTTTGTATAGATCGTTGAATTCTTCTCGTAACCTTAGACCTTGATTTATCTTTAACTATTTAATTATGCCAGAATGCAATAAACTTGAAAGGGATCAAACCCTAACCAGACAATGACACACGTTTTCTTTAGGTGAAAAAAAAAACAAAACGCAAAAAGAAACACTGATCATACACGGAAGCTCATTCAGACACTAGTATAACAAGATGAATGGCTAAATCTAAAGCCAATATTGACTGTGCACAACAATTCAATGTATTTTGAAGAAATTGATATTTAGGTTTTGGGGGGAAGTTATGTAGGCCTACTTAGGATTGCACGCTGGTCTGCACGTAACTGCTTTTGAATTCATTGTGGCCCAATCGGTGAAGGAAAAGGTAGGTATGGTAGTAAACTCCCTATCATTTGACAATAAGTATACTTAAAATATAATTTGCTTTCCAGTTTTATCGAATTGAGAGTCTTATTCTCGGTAGATCAGTGATAACATGGAACCGTCCATCGCCATCACAAACTCAGCTCTTTTCAGATTTTAAGTGATTCTGACTGGCTGGCTACCCTCTTGCATAAACGTCACTGAGACATGCCTACCTGATGTACGGCTGGACATTCAAGCATTACCTTGCAATGATTTGTGAAAAAATGCTTTTTAATTTTTTTTCCAAGGAAATAATGATACGTTAGTATGGTTTTCAATTATTTGTAATTGTACACTGAATCAGTTCGCTAATTTTGATTCAGCAGTGTTTTAGGTGGTCAATTAGAAAATCTGAAAAAAAGGGGAAATCGAGTAATGAATCACCCTTTTCCTATTTCATTCAACATCTATCACTGATCAATCCGAATAATCACTGCAAGATACAAATTAGGTATACAATGAGCATCAAATCACATTGTACACTGAATCGACCACAACATTTTGGGGGGACTTTTTTCACATAAAAACTGTGAATGTTTACAGTGTCATCCCAAGGGGACCAACCGCGTTTTCATTATGCGCAGTAAATACGTACACATACAGCAAAAAATGGTCATTGCAGATGGGTTCGTGTCGTTTCTAACAAGTATAATATCGACAAAGTTCGGTTAGTGTAACTCAGCTATTTGAGACAACGCTAGTTTTCTTCATGGATATCCAGCTTGGGCACTTTACTGAATTTCTACTGGAGCGTCGTGAGAAAAGAGACGAAGTTATTCATATTATTTCCTGACACTTTCAGCAGAGCCAGTCAGTAGGTTCTTGGTCTGGGAAAGTTAGGAATTATTTTGCTTGCGTTATTGGGCGAAGTATAGAGATTTATTTCCTACTTCAGAGAATAATCATGATCTCCTGGTTCTTTTTATGATCTAAACCTGCTTTCTCCATCTGATAACTCAGACTGTCACATATCAAGGTGCAGACCTGGCTTGACGTCATAATAACGATCAAGCAGACGAGAAGCAGTGTGTCCAACAAGATTTCACCGTACCAGTATTATTGTTCTCAACAGTTACCGATCATAAATCACAAACGCACACAATTTCGATTATTTATCAATAGTAGTCTTATTTGACATAATATTTAATGAGAATCTACTGGACATAATTGGTTATCCAAATATAAAAACAACCGAATTCTAAATTACGCCATGCATATGAGAGGAAATATGTACACCAAGAATGAATTTCGTGTTTTTATTTTGTTTTTGTTTTCCTTGAAGTATTTTTATATTAATTCTAGTGAGTTATTATTCTTGTCTAGTGTTATCCTTTATCATCACCCTTGAGTATAATGAGGAAATCTGTTCCCATTGCTTTTCTCTAATAAATAATGGATAATAGATTTCAGATATCGATGCACAGCCTTGATCAAACACTCGAACGCATTTAATTTGACCGATCCAAAGCCGGTTCAAAATTGACTTTTGTCAATTGATCTCAGAGATCACACAGCCCAATTTTCCTTTGATTATTCGTTTCATGGGGTAATTTCAACCTTGCCCATCAATCGATCCATCTCTTG
>OY735199.1:85433501-85451001 GCA_963457665.1 Thysanoteuthis rhombus | reverse complement strand
ATCAAGTATCCAATACGCATTTGGCCAAAAAAGAATTTTCTTACTTGAATTTGATAAATGCAAATGCAAGTATTCGTTTCAGAGGTACGCCAACGACGTCAGTATATTTAATATCGTTTTTCCCCTCCCCCAATGAATTTATCCTAAATCTACTTAAATAAATAACCGTGGCCTGCACATGTAGTGCAACTATTCATCGAAAAAAATTATTTTGAAGAAAAAATATCCTATGTAGAAATATCGAAAGAAAATACCAGAACAAAATTAGGACATTTCTGGTCGGAAATGACTATGCAGGCACGGAATGCATTTTTTCTTAGACACCAAGTCTACTGCTGAATGTACTATGTACAATTTCAATGTTGTAGCTACGAAAATGCTACAAAAAGTATGTAGAGCCTCGCACGGACGAACAAATAGAGAAGAGTTTGCAGTCCACTTGGTTGCTTGAACGGCTTAATCATTCATAGGACAACGGTGATATACGATTATAAGATATATTGTGAATGAATGTATTCTTTCAAACTTGACATGTCAAAAGCAAAAGTGATACTTTACGACAAATTGCAGAACTCTCCTTCATGAAATTTGTCTCCTGGTGAATT
This sequence comes from Thysanoteuthis rhombus, assembly GCA_963457665.1. Taxonomy (NCBI): domain Eukaryota; kingdom Metazoa; phylum Mollusca; class Cephalopoda; order Oegopsida; family Thysanoteuthidae; genus Thysanoteuthis; species Thysanoteuthis major. The sequence continues at coordinate 85,450,396 of OY735199.1, read as the reverse complement.
CAGCTCTTTACAACAATTTTTCTGTTGAGTTCGTGACTTCCAGAGACACACTCACTACGTTAATCTAAGATCACCAGAAGACTTCTAGAGGGCAGAACAACCCTGCATTCTCAGTTAAAATAATGCTTATAGTCCAATAGAGGCATTGATCCTATTATTATGCTGTGTTTATATGAATATATATTATATGAATGATTTTTACGTGGATCATCATCCGGACATAAAGACCAATGATAGGATCTGAGAATGTGATTCCATGAACATGAACAGCTCATGTCCATTTTTTTTTTTTTTTTGTAGCTTTTGTTCTTATGGACTTTCATATTAAATAACCATATTTTACGACAAATTTCTTCTATATTTTTATAACTAATTTCCTCTCAATCAAGGATTACCATTGTCAATGTAGCATAAAAAATCATCAACTAGGCTACAAAGGGATTTACAATTGACTTGGGGTTCGTTTAAAATATTATTTCAAATGAGAACAGAACCCATTTTAATGATGCGTGTTTAGGAGGAACCCGTTTTATGGTATTGCAGCAGTCAACTCTGATTTTCTTTTCCGTGGTAAGAAACTGTGGTTTGGAGTCTTTAACTATTTTTTAGTGTAACCGATAAATTTTTATTGGTGTGTGCATTATTCAAAAAAGCAGAGTCTAAGGGAGATAATTCATAAAGTCTTCGAACAGAAGTGTATAAGCTGTAATACTTTACTCTTGTTCATTATTTTCCTGATCAATTGCTGATCCTAAAGTAATTCTAGATTTAAGTTCTGACTCAACAATGATTCTCAGCATTGTATTGTGCTAAGTTGTAGAACAGATGCAATGCATTCACACAAATTCCTTTAATGGTTGTCAGCTAATGGTAATAATATTGGAATTAGAATTATATGATGAAAAGTGAGATCGTATCATCATTTTCTATGTGAAAATAGACGCTTCAATTATCCTGTTTCTTAGGAACTCGTTCAGAAGCGAGAACATGTAGAAGAAGCACACCCCTTATCAGTCGAATCTAATTTGTTTATCCAAAGGATTGCTGTTGATATACATTATTCTTTTTTCTAAAAAGATATTTCATATAAATTCAAATGTATCCCTATGTATGTAATTTACAGCACTGTTAGAGCTTCAAAAATTCACAAAATATCCTTATGTTTAAATACAATATGAAAGTGAATTGTAAACATTTTCTTTGACTAAAAATCGTCATTGATATTTTTTAAAAGCCTTATTCTCTTCATTACAACAAACTGACCATTAAGCAGTCTCAGCTTAGATTTGATTTTGTCCTTGCTGGTCACCATCACGCTGCACTGTGATCTTCGTTCTATCAGTGAGGTCTGCGCATGCGAGTGTATGTTCGTATTTGTTTGTGCCCGCTTGTGTATGTGGGTATGTATCCGACAATCAATGAAAATGTTTTAACTATCAGAACAGAAGTTTGGTTCCACCCATGTGAGAATATTCCCTTTCGCTCTCTTTGAACATCATCTGTCGCTTACGTAACTTTCTGACAAATCAAAGAGAAGAATATACATGATACTTTCATTGAATTAAAATTTGAAAGTCCGACCTTGGTATGGTTAGTGTCATAAATCTATGTGATTATATTTGAAGAGCTCCTGGAATGAATCATGTAACAATCTTATGTCGGACCGCAAGTCATGTCTTTTATTGACTATCTTTTAGCTTGAGGTGATCAAAGTCAATGATATTGTCTTTGTAAAACCAAGGACGCAACACAGAGATTTCAAAACATATGGTGTGTACAATGTAGAAAAGATTGATTTTATAGGAGACATTTCCTTGTCGATTCATAACAACTGAATCTGAATTTCAAATAGAACACAGAGCTGACCCCCCTAGCCTTGCGAAGCATCTTCTTACATTTTTTTCTTCCGGTAGGGACTTGGTTAACAACAGATGGCCATTGGCTTACCAGTTCAAAGGAATATCGATTTCTATCAGTGGTTCACCAAATACAGCCTATGATGAGTGAAATTGAATAGTTAAAATCTGACATGAGATGAAAAATAGGAAAAGTACCACAATGAGATATTGATATGATAGAAGAAACCACAATGCACCTTACAAAGGAAAATATGGGAAATGTGATCGAATGTCACTTGAAACAGATGAAACAATATGTACTCGGTAATTTCCTAATTTCTTTTAATATTTGAACTTTATCAATTATGCTGGTAGGCGACTGCTGCCATTTATCTAGAGAAGGGTCAAAGGGGATTATTTCAAAGGGAGTGGGCAAAATGACATATCTCAGTGTTAGTGCAGATCGATTGTATCTTTGTAACAATGATTTTATAAGCAAAGAAAGATCAATTCTGCTCATAGGGACATCAAGTAAGGAATACAAAAAATGCACTGAAACATTACCTTTTACCGACTAAATGGTTCAAAAATCGTAATCCTATCCCCCTCGAAGACGAATCGCCGAATGCTGATGAACTACTATTCAGTAAGAACTTTTTTTATGTGGAAAAATATTATTAAAAATAATCAGACTGGTAGGAAATATTCAGGGAGAAACTTTTTGCTAAAACTTTAATATAATGAAAATACTGGATCAATATAATTTTAAAGTCTTGACATTGTATTTCTAGTTTTAAACAGTTGTCAAAATATTGGAATCGCATTAAACAATTTCAATTCCACACAATTCCTCTATTCAAGATTTCTCCTGTTCAAGATGGAATAATCATAGTCCAATTCCAGAAGATACTTTCGTGAAATTGCCATTTCAGTTCACCAAAGGTAGTGTGAAAATGGCTGGGACATTCCAAATCGAAATTCAAAGTAATATAACATATTCATAATTATTTTTATCGGACTGTATATTCATTTTTTGATGATAGTGTCCGTACTAAGGAACAGTTGAGCGAATATTGACTGTGAATGAACAAAACGTTACTTTAGACAGTAATTCGGATTGACGGAACACCGGTGGTTGTTTAGATCGACATTGAAAGCAAAGATACATTAAAATAGCTACCTATCTATCACAAATCCTATTCCTACTGCAACTGCATTTTTATCACTGTTTATTATTACATACATCCATCCTCCTTTTCTGATTGAATGCATTTTGCAATGCAAATTTAAACTTTCAGGTTTTTGGTAAACGTAGTTTTCCTTTCAGATACGTATACCAAGATTGACTACTAGATAAAGTCTGCCCGGTACCTGGGGACATTTCCGGTGTAAAACACGAAATAAATGATTAAATGTAAACATGTTTCATTGAATCAATTACGTTTTTTGTTGGATAGAATATTTTTAAGCATTTGTATTTTTCGTTAGAACTATTAATCTTCGTGTTGATTTTTTTCTTTGCAACTCAATAGTGAAGACGAGTAATAGAGTTGTCATTTTGAAAACAACTGAAACATCAAGATGTAGATGAATAAGAGTACAATGAATCGTAATATGTGTTTATTAGTTATTACAATCGTAAGGCACAAATCAAAAATTTATGAAAAAAATACAAACAATAAAGCATATTAGTAAATATGGCGAAGACAACAATTCTGTTGCCAATTGCTTTCAGAAATTACTAATTTAGCCAAATTTGTCAAACAGTCGTGGAAATAGGCACTGCTCGAGTTCAGATCTGAACCTTGACTATCAAGAACGTTTGATGAACGGTCAAAATATGCAATCAACATTTAGACATACATTGTGAGTTTTTTTTTTTCATCATACAGCAGTTGGTGTTTGCAAGAGATCGATGATGGTTCAGAAAAATTCAGGAATGTTACTACCAGAAATGCATCGAAGTTTCTATTTGGTGACAAACCATTTTTAAAAAAAATATTTTGAATGTCCTCTACTCCAGCCAGCTACCATTTTGCAATTCAAGCTTTTGGGGGATGAAAATTACCAAATCCTGAGGTTTTTCCATCACCCACTCGAGAATTGTTATCACTGGAAAATGTTTTGTTTCTTCTCGGAAGACATTCAAATGATTTTCTTTTGAGTACAGAAAAACCCAGTTTAACTCCAAAAAACGACGATCAAATTTGTATTGAGGTTCTCACTTTCTAACTGCAAGTTTGTTTTTCTTGTGTCCGTTGATATATCATATGCATCAGTCAATGTTTTGCAACTATATATCTGGGCAAAACTTTTTTTGACCTATTAAACTCATTTTTTATATTTTCCATAGAAAATCATTTCAGAAGCCTCATAACCAAACTTGGAGAAGGAGTAAGGGTTCATACTATTGATCATAGACATTAGAGACCCTCGTCTAAATCTTAATCCTCTGCAATGAAATGCTTCTGATCACCAGGTCAAAAAACTTTGATCAGTGTGGTTGAGTGTCATAAGAAGATGTTAGAGGCCCAGATATATCGTTTGCTAATGAGTTTCAAATATTCCAAATAATTGTTTGCTTCTGAATAAGTAATATTTTGTTGGATTGAAATTTTATAATACAAAGAACAAGGAAAATACCGTTGACTTCGAAGAAACATAACCATAAGTCGAAATTGATGGGGTCACGATTTGAAAGTCCACTGATATACAAGTTCGTACATAAAAGTTCAATCAAAAAGCACTTGAGCTCTTTTAGAAAAATGCACAAACCAAGTTTGTTTTGAAAAGTAAGTTCCTTATTATGAAAGAATCCAAATGAAACGCTCTTATTAAGGTATCAAATTTACGATGGGAGTTCTTGCCAAACAGGTTTCTTAATTGGTGTCCAGCAATATCAATATATTTTAGATGAAGTATGTACTTTTTCGTGATCACAGCTAAAAAAGAATCTAAGAAGAGTGATTGTTTCATTGATCATATCTCTTTCTATTTTCTCCTATATGAACACCTTAACAAATGATTAACCAAGCTCATTTAATATGATAAAAACCACAATAGTAGTTTTCTGACCACTACTCCGTGATTCACTAAGTGAAAGCATCATGCATCAGTGGCAGTGATTCATTATCGTTACATCGATAGTTTCTAGCATTTATTCCAGTATTTTGACATTTTTGGCTCACATAATTACCAAGTTAGTTGCTATGAGAGAAAATCCAACATTTTTATAATAAAACAGACTTTATTTTCATCCAAATTAGATCTCAAAACTTATGTCGAACCAAATTCTAGGCTGTGGAATTTGTTGAGGAGGATCGAAAATAATGTATCCTCTCATGAATTTATCCTCTCAAAGGCGGTCAGTTTTATTCCGTCTTTTCCCCACTGGGATATTTCTAAAATTGATAGCAGTGTTGAATGTTTTGAAATTTTTTGAAAAATGTTTAGAATTTGAAAAAAAAAAATTATGCTGGCAGCATATGAGAAGAGTAAAAAAATAAAAGCAAAATCCAATGCAATTATAATTTAAATTCCTCTTGATAGAAGGATAGACACAGGACAAGAGAGAAGGAATGGAAAAAAGCGTTGAAAAGGGGGGGGAGACACGCCGTTCCAGTGAATGCAAAATCCAGTTTCCTTGTTTCGATTGTGAGGTCAGTTTGGAAGCCCTAGTTCCAAACGTATATGTGGTTCCCCCTCCCTATAACAGTCTTGAGTTAGTGCCGATCTAAATCCTGTACAAATATCTCCACGACGTGCTTGTAAATACTTCTCTGTGTTCTGGTTATCTAACTGATGAATTCCTCGTCAACTTATTTCCTTCTCACCAAAGGGGAACATTTGTGTAATCTCTAAAGCCATGTGCATTGACATCACCTCCCTAGTTACTCGATCTATTAACTGGATTTCATCCAAGAAATGGACAGGTTTATCCAAATTACGATACTTCCCATATAGTCATTCTTCTCATCAAAGGTTTACTATTTAGCTTAGACTCTTACCGTTATGTTTTTCTCCTAAGGTATTCCTCTATTATAATTCTAATTCATTTCATGACTTCAGCTTAGTGTTGAAGAAAATTATCATTTCTGAAAAGGTCAATTTGCAACATTATCATCTAACAATATACTAACCGAGTATATCATATACCAGGATTTTATGAATTCAATTTCATCTATAAATTATAGAGTGCCATTGTCACTGAAACACAGATATATTGAAATTATTATTATTATATTGCATTACTAGTGACTATTCAGCTCAATGGTGAAAGCAAGATCATAAAAGAAAGAAATGTATCCATCGCTCGAATGTAGTCGCTGTTATCGCAACCAAATTTTAATACACCAATTTCCATGCAGTGATCAAAGTTAAGCAATGCCTATCTTGGTCGTTACCCACATAGATGGTGTGAGGATTCAAGGAGCTGGAATGAGAAAACGTGGATGCTTAAAACCGTCTGGCCTATTGCGCCACGCTGAAAAACTGAACATTTTGGAGAGCTGGGTACGGGACTTTACATTGAGAACCTTTCTCCAACAAACAATGTTCAATGGAAGGAATGTCCCAACATGCTCACCCACAAGTCATCAAATATGTATCAAGTGGCATGGATCACTTCAATGAAGTATGCACTGACACCAACACGTATTCAATTGAAAATATGGAAAAAAAAGTTATAACTAACACACGTTACGTATTGGTATGTATACGAATGTAAATAAAAGCTAATGTCAATACACATCAACACATACACTCGCACAGACACAGATATTTATTCATATATATATATATATATATATATATATATATATATATATATATATATATATATATATATATATGTGTGTGTGTGTGTATATATATATAAACATATATATTTATACATATGTATACATATATATATATATACATATGTATATATATATACATATATATATATATATATACATATATATATATACATACACACACACACACACACATATATATATGTACATATATATATATATATATATATATATATATATATATATATATATATGTATGTATGTATACATTTCAAGTGTAATTTTGCGTACTTATATACATTAGGGGATATATATATATATATATATATATATATATATATATATATATATATATATATATATATATATATATATATATATATATATATATTGTTGTATTTGTATGAATATACGTGTGTATCATGGACAGTATGCATATGTACTGAAAAGAATACATAATTATTCTATCTCCATGAAGTATTTGTTTCCATTGTTTGTATGTAATTATCATTATCTGCCCCGCTCTTTCCCTACGTCCCTATCACTTTTCATTAAAATAGTTAGAAAGAGAGTAATAAGCTTGAAAGAGACAGAAAGAGAGAGAGGGAGGGAAGAGAGAGATAAATAGAGAGAGAGAGAGAAATAGAGAGAGAGAGCAAGGGAGAGAGAGAGAGCAAAGTGAGGATATCGATATTGTTATCATTGACAATCGTATCCACTCCTCAACACCAGCCTTCCCCAATTTCTTTCATATCTCCAATGACTTATATATATATATATATATATATATATATATATATATATATATATATATATATATATATATATATATATATATATATATATATATATATATATATATATCAGCATGACTCTTGTATTTGTTTTTAACGGTTTATTCTATTAATGCTGCCTATTCTATTGATACATCAGCTGTTTGATGGTGGGAGATCATTACAAATCAGTTTGTATATTATACAACGCATTTTATAATCATTCTGTTGGATCACATACATCAACTTGTGATTTGCACTCTGGCATACATGCGTGTACGCACTGAGACATTGCCAAATACTTAGTTCCAAAAATTTAGCCTCAGGATTACCCAGTCTCTTCAGAAAGCATATTCAGTCACATTATTTTGTACATATTTCCATATATGTATATGTGTGTATATTCCAATGTATATAAAAATATCAAATATCCACTGAATCAATTAAATCACCCTTGATGGAAAATATTTCCTTTTTTCTCTCACCGTGTAGAGAAAATGTAATTATATTACGTGTAATTGTTTCTTCCAACAAATTCAAAACCGTGTTGTTTGTTCAGTAGGATCCAAAATCCTACCGAGGTCATTGACGTGCAAAAGTTTCCCCCTTTTCACTACCCACCTTCTCTCTCTCTTTCCCCCCCCCATCTGGCCTCTCTCCTGTGCTCTGCGGTCATCTGAGAAAGTAATTATAAACTGGATAGGTTTGTTGTAACACGGTCAAATAGAATTAGCACCCTGGAAACTATAAGCAAATCGAATTAGCCTTTTATTGGTCGACTGGGATTTATATTGATCTATAAGAATACTTGTTATGCCGAAGTCAGAAAAGATTTTTGTGGACTCCATTCGAACACTTTTCAATCGTCAATTATCGCATTATGAATAATAAAGTCCATTTTTCTGGCACCCTCAGAGGTTACATATTTTTCGGAATGGAAACAAAGTTCAGGTTCGAACATGTTTTTACGTTCAGTGAATGCATTTAATTATTGTTGAACAAGCACCTCTGGCAGCGATCGTATTCACTGACAGACATACCAAAATTAGAGTTACGTCTCTTGTTCAGTTTTGCTAATTCATATGTTGGTGATTTATGATTATAACTTACTACCAAGTTAAATATTTTTCATAAGAATTTGGTTGTAGACTCAAGCCTACTCGAATCAATCACTCTTATTTCTGCAATTGATTTTTTGAAATTTAATTCAGCAATGCTAAATACACTTAGTAATCCAGAGATTTAAGAAAAATACGCCAAGAAAACTTCTAATTAGAAAAACAATATTGTACCGCCAATCTGGTCATGCAAGTATTTGACTTCTACTTTTAATAGTCATACACCTTTTATTTACCAAAGGTCCTTGTCATTTAAAGATACATACAACTCAAAAGCCAATGACTACAGAAATAGAACCTTGAAATGCATGTTTTTCACGTGAGAGATGATACTAACAAGACAGAAAGTCTCGCTTGGCTAATAATGCCTGAATCCTGTTTTTTTTTCTCAAAAAAATTGCTGGATCTACTTCCCAAACACCTGGATTACCATAGTTTCTGTTAGTAGTTCTGTACATCGGTTATATTGTGTGTCAGTTTGATACTGACGGCAATTGGTACAAAGCATGCCAGCATCTAAACATCACTATTGACTAGAGATAGAGAATCACAGGGGATGAACAAATGATTTTCAAGTCTTAAAGTATAAAGTGAGAATGAAATTGTGTAATTTACTGTTAGGACTACAAACATATCGGATTTATGAAAATATCACCCGAGCAAATAGTCTAAACACAAAGCATTTTTCTTGGAATCCAGTCCTAATGAAACAGATAAGGTTAGTGGCTCAGGAGGAAAAGTCACGTTATTGATACATTTTTTCTTGCTATGGATGTCATATTAAGAAGAATGAAAGAATGTTTGATCAGTAAATGAGCTATTGCTATCATCTTTCGATAGAACCGGACAACCCAGGGAGAAATGAAAATAAAAGAAATAGACACGACCAACCATCAAGCTGGAATCACTGATAAATGAATCTTAATGATTACAGTTTTGATTACTGTTAACAGTTCAGTCTGACAATTTTTAATCTGATGCATATGTGTGCGTAAGTAAATATAGTTGAACACATCAATGTTTGAGACTATGATATATGTGTATTGTATGTACGGTGTTAGAATATTTCAACTGTTTTGATAAATAAAAAATAAAATCAACCTTGTCAACCCCAGAAATTTGAGTAGTGAATCCCTCTTAATATCAATACAGTTGCATATTTGAACAATCTGATTTTGGGTGCGTTGAGATACGTAACAATGGATAAGAGATATTGTGCTTCTAAATGAATGATTTTTCGTCTATAATCATTCTTGTTTAATGTTAGTAATGTTTTACAACATTGGGCAGGTAAGCATTTTCCTCTGTTGTGATCATAAGTGTTATGATTATATAGAAAAAAAGTCAGAAATTCATGATATTATCGAATTGACAGACGACAAGCGCTGGACTGATAGCAAGAAAAAAAATTGATGACAAAAATAATACGGATGGAATGATAATAAAATAACACATACATATTCATAAATACTGGATAGATTTACTCTATAAATAACGGACTGAACAGCTGCAGAGTTATATTTCAAATATCTTCCTTTCACAAGTTAAGTTCTAATTCATTTTCCCCCAGAGGCTCCAACTATTCATTCCCGTAATTTTGCTGACTGTCGACTTCCAAGCAATTCTTTCAATTTAAGCGCAGATATCAGCATTTTTCATTCTCCATCAGATCTCATGAGATTTTAAAATTTGTCTTTCCCTTCTTCTTTCTTTTCTTAGATGTATTTCACCGGATATTTTTATGTGAGAAGAAAACATATAATCCTTGATGTTCCTGTAATCTCTACAAAAATATTTGTTTTTGTTACATTCTTAGAATGTAGAACAAATAAAAATTACGCTCACGTATCTCCTTGAAACATTTATGCAGACACCTCTTTAATTTAGGCATTCATAATCTGTCTATCTATCTATCTATCTATCTATTCATATCTATCTATCTATCTATCTATCTATCTATATATATATATATATATATATGTGTGTGTGTGTGTGTGTGTGTGTGTTTGTGTCAAGTGTGTTCGATTTGGTATCTACAAGACACATAAGCACTTGCACAATCAGACACTTTGCTTCATATAATTTTTACCATCAAAATCTACTGTTTCTCTATACAAAACAAACCTTCACTTCTTTTCAAGATTCTGTTGGTAGATTTTCCCACGTGTTTCAACTGTTTGGGAGTTCACTTTTTCATTTACTGTTTTGGAAGGCTTCAAAGTGTATCAGAGTGAAAAATAATTATATCCAGCTTGGCATAATGATTTATAACGACATATGTCGAAATATTTACTATTGACTTTTAAAAAGTATGTTTACATAGTCCATACAGACATAAAGAGATTTTGCTCATTTTGAAACCAATCGATGAGTACGTATTCACAGTATAATTCATGAAAAGGCTCTCATGTTGATCATGTTACTTGCAATGTGTCAAATGTATATGCTCTTGTATAAGTCGACCATTCAAGTTCATTGTTAACCCCTAATGCATCAATTTAGTTTGTTTAAAATTCATAAACTTGCTTTTCTGATCAACAATATTCTGCCTTGTATCAGAAAGTTGACATACCTGGCGAATATTGGACTAAAGCAGGATTACAATTTTTCCTTTTAGTTCAATTTAAACTGTGAATCATTTTATGCAGAGTTTAAGTACACATCAGATCCTCCCAGTAGATTATTTTCTACTGTGTGATCATAGTCCCCTTCAATTTGAACCCTAAATGATATTAACTCATGTACAAACTAAGCAACTTTTACTTTAAACAATTGTCGTCTTCTTATTGCTAGTAAAACTTCTTTCATATTTTTTAAACTCCTATAAATGTCTTCATATGTTACATTCTCTATGATATCTGCAACACTCATCTATAAAACCACGTTCAAAATGTCTCCGATAAGGACCTGTGTTTTTCACTGACTTCTTCGTTGAGGGAAACTAACGCTTGTTTTGGGAACCTTATGCTTGGAGCACTTTAAAAAATGAATTCAATCATGTCATATTTGTTTGCATTCACAGTTACGGCGAAAAGAGAATTGTTTTCTCAGAGGAACACACGGAGCCCATCTTAGATTTAAATACCGTGTTTACTTTACACTTTTATTTGCTACTAGATATTTATTTTAATTTTATTCTTAAAATGATTTTGAATCATCTCCGGATTTTTTTTTTATTTTTTATATTCAGCTTGCTCATGGTTTGAAAATCTCTTGCGGGCATATGGCAAACTAGCTCAACAGAATGGAATTAGAATACAAAAAAATATCTGGATATCATTGAAAGAGATTAGATGATTGCAGTACGTGGTTGCTTTATTTTTGTGGGTTTGAGGCAAACGAAAATTCCTCAAACATAAAAAAGCCAACACAAAATACAAATTGAGAACATCGATAAAGATTTTGAAATGACAGAATAACATCACAAGATGATAATCAGAAGAAAAATATTCAAATTTAAAATGTGCATATTTTGAAACAATCATTTATAAAAGTACGGACTTGAATAATCCTGGGGATGGGGTATGATCATGTAGAGATTTATTCCTATATTAATATCTATTTATATGTGTCAAACTAGAATGTATTGATAAAGACTCACGTATATACATATAATACATAAGAAATATATACATAGAGAAGTATCAATAAGCTTGTTTACTTATATGAGGTCATACACATTCATGCATGAAGTGGTCGCTTAATTGGATTTCGAATTGATTTCTTGGCTTTTTTTTAATATATTTCATATCCATGTTTTAGGATGAAAATTTCAAATCGCGAACTCCATCTTAATTCAGTTAAAAAAAAATATTAATTCCCGAATTGTACACATCATATTTGGGAATAGCACTGTTTATATATATATATATATATATATATATATATATATATATATATATATATATATATATATATATATATATATATATATATATATATATTGTACGTGTGAGTACGTTTCTGTGTGTAAACTCGTACATAAGTATGCATATCAGAAAAACATAGATAATTTTTTTTACTCATACTTCTGCGTGTGTATATGTACTGCTCCTTAGTTTTTATACTAACTTATAGCAGATCAGTCACACTTTGTCTGTTAGTCATTATTTAATCATCAGAAAATTGTATAAAAGGATCAAATGTTTCCTTCTTCATTCATCTGGGGCTGGGCATGTTTGCTCATCATTTCCTTTGATTGCTTCATCATCAGTTCTTGGTAATCGAAACTTGTGTATTTTGGATAGTATTGTGACTCTATTCCTTCAATAAAGATAACAGAAAAAATATTGATCATCATCGTTATCTGCGATATCTCCCGTGTACCATATATGATTAAAATATATGACTTAGTTACACAATACTTAAATTGGAAAAAAAATTAAATTTGGAAAAACCACAGCCTCTTTGATTATTTTGTATCTACTACCAGCCAGGAACAAACACTGTGCTTGACATGTACAACAATGATGCCTAATCTGATCTGAAAATATAAAATGTATAATTGTATATATGTGTATCTTTGTGTTCGTATGGGCATATGTGCAGGCATTGTTCAATTAATGCATGTCAATGAGATAACTAACGAAACGATCCAATAAATAATCATAAATTTAATCTCCTCTCGATACTATTGCTCTGACTTAATCCCATGACTCCAAACAGTTAACCAATATAACATGTGAAATCTCTCGTTCCCATTCCTATGATTCATGGAATTTCAACAGGGCATTTACAATAAGATTATGTTCCTTGGTGACTTCAATCAATGTCAAAATTAGATTGCATATAACCTGTCTTCTTCAATTAGTCTCCCAATTGAACAGTGTTGTCACTTGGGAGTTTTCATGATTTCACATCACATCAGTATTTGGAATATTCCATGGTGAGAATCCAATTAATTTTACCTTTCAAACAACAAGTGCCTTTTTCATTTGATGTCTTTAGAGAAATCAGGACGGTATAAATCTCTGTATTTTTCCCCATTTTGCATGAGCCATTGCAAAGGCTAATGTGTCCTTGTACAAACACTTAGCTAAAAAGCAAGCGTGGCATATGTATTTATATATATATATATATATATATATATATATATATATATATATATATATATATATATATATATATATGATATATATATATATATATATATATATATATATATATATATATATATATATGAACGATATTTCATTTATACGTCTGCATGTATAATATATATATATATATCATATATATATATATACATATATATATATATATATATATGTATATATATATATATATATATGTATATATATATATATATATATACATACATATATGTATATATATGTATATATATAAATTATAAATGCTGACGTATAAATGAAATATCGTTCATACTTTCTTTGTTTTCTCCTTCTTTTTGAATAAAAAACGTTTTTCACGGTATCACAAATTGATTTCGTCGCAAAACATGATGATGCAAATAAGTTGCTGAAATGTGATGAGATGAATCAAATTATATGATTAATACCTCAATGGAATGATTTAATATAATGATCATGAGTGACCATTGTCTATGGAATGTGTAAAATCTAAGAAAAAAATTTCTGTTTGAATTTTCAACATTCCAGAAATCATGGGTGCTCTCATTCTTCTGACCATTTTGGCTTTTTCCTCACATACATCTACCACATAGGGCCCCTTTTCATTGATTCACATGGTTTGAATATTTCATCCAATTTCTCCAAATTAACACACAAAAATTTATGAAAAGGAAAAGACGAGTCCAGTATGATGATGAGATTTTTAAAAAAATGAATCACAGAAAGAAGATTCCTTCCCGATTTTTGACTGTATCATCTTTGAACTTATCATAGTTTTTAATCTCGAATCGTTCTTCTTTCGAATGCAAAATTAATTAATCGATAGTCCCCAATTGAAGGTGAATTCACTTCCGATTTGATGTTGATTCCACGCAACCTTCAAAGATTAATCAGCGATAATATCCCAAAAGTGAAGTTGTAATGGCAACTTTTGCATTGAAAAAAACAGTTTTAGAATTTTGTGAAAAAATGAGAATCATTTGATCTCTGGATGGATCTTACGCAGAAGGAGTGATCGAAAGGAATACTTTTATATCTGGAATGTTATTTCCTTTTTTTTTTCTCTATTTTTGCTCTCTGCTTTCCAATAGCTATTTGAAACATGGAAAAAAAAAAGATCAACAGATGTCAACATAAGTTTCTAGGTTTTTTTAAGCGATTCCAATTCAATGAATATCTACTTATCTATTTAATTACATATACGTAAATATATATATCAACATGTCACGTGTAGAAACCGCACAAATCGAGACAGAGGGCTGAAAATCTTTAATACAACTCCTCACTATGCTTAGTTTAGTAAAATATTCGGAAGAATTGAACTTGCAACGTAATCAATATGCAAGATGAGTCGAGTGGTTTGTGTCTGGCAACGGTCACAGTTGATTTTGAAAAATTTTGACTTTTTAATGAGTCCACAAACCTCACGACATGTAACTTAGACCATAGACGCAAGAATATCTTACTGGGTGAAACAGACCTTTTTTCAATACTTGGGAAATTTAGAACTATGAAATATTGTTCATGTTCTGATTATTTTTTAATTCAATTCATTGGAAACAAACGTTTGGAAATGTGGGGAGATGGCTTACACTTGGACAATAGACGTAAGAAGGATTTATTTAACCATTACACACTTGAACTTTGACACTTAGTGAATACTTGCCGTATAGTTCCATTTGGTTTTTCATCATTTATACTATGAGCAAAATATATTTATTATGCAATCATCCATTCACAGTAAATGATATAGCCCGTGCTCACTCGAATTTCCCTTTTTTCGTTACACTACAATACTTTACGCTACTATAAGTAAAATTAAGAAAATTGCTGATATCAATCACTGAAAAGTCCTTGTTCTATTTTTCATTCATACTATTATCTTCAATTCCCAAAACGTAAAAAATGAGTTGGGTTGGATGGTTCTATATCGTAGAATCAAAATATACCTCAGAATCAGAATAAAACTACTCTACATATAAATAAAAAGATGAAAAGTCATCGAGCCTAATCTGAGGGCAACGAGGGGTAGAGAATTCTTTTGGAGGAGAAAAAAGTTCCTGCATGAATTAGGGTGACCCTTCTTATTCAATTGAATGAATGAATATCATCATAGCATGCAGCCCACGGGGGTGGGGGTAAATGTTTTAAGATCTATTCCATGGTGAATGGTTACTGATCCAAACCACCATATTGAAGAAAAAATGAAGGAGGGACAAAATCTTAAATAACCTCAGATTTGCTGAGAAAAATATAATTTTCTGCTGAGAACTGTAATGATTTCAAAAAATGCCAAAAAGTTTTCATCAATATGAATTTCAGGGAAACACATGTCATGTACAACAGACACGTCGCAAAAGGAAAACAGCAATTAAAATCAAGAATGCAAAGAATGTACACAATAACACTTGTGAGAACGAATCTCCTGGAAATCCCCCGGAAGAAGATCCATTCCACGTCGGGGAGCTTTTAGTAGAGCTAAAGCAACCTTTCAGAACAATAAAATTCAATTAGTTCCTGGGAGAAAGGCTTACAACCAAAACATGCTCTCATCCAGTTCGATCTTTGAATCATTTCCTCGATTCTGATCCAAATGGTTCAGCCGAAATGAAAGAAGCTTTACGTATTAGAAATATATTTGGGGGAGATTTTCTGTACCAGTCACTGGCATAATTGGAATTATATTCAAGTTAATTTGCTACAAGTGTGAACGTGCAATACATCAATGCTCCATGAAGAGAAAAACGTTGATATTTATATACATATGCTAGTTGAGGTAATATGTACTCAATGAAAAAATATGGAGCGTAGTTTTGTAGGGAAACAAGAAAACCCCATTCAAAATCGTTAGTCAAATGTTTTATCAAAAATTGATTCGATAAACATGTTACAATCGCATTCATCATCAACCTCATTATTGTCATTATCATCATAATCATGAATCGTCAGTCCTTCAGCAGATCTTGTTGGACATAAATATTTCACAAAATTTAGTACAACTATCCGTCATTGGCGTCGTGGGACCAATTATTTCGAGCTAATCTATTTTGACTTGAAATCTTGAGCACATAAATAAATATAGTTTGATTTTTCTTCCCTCATCGTCATTACTAATCTAATCATGTCAGATGAATCCTATGCCATCACATACATGCACACACATGCACATGTATGCATATATGTATATATATATATATATATATATATATATATATGTGTGTGTGTGTGTGTGTGTGTGTGTGTGTGTGAATGTATGTATGTTTGAAAAATTATATCTACA
>OY735199.1:85401001-85431001 GCA_963457665.1 Thysanoteuthis rhombus | reverse complement strand
TGATAACGGTGCATCAGATTAAGGACGACCACAGTTTTAATCTGGAAAACGCAATAATAGATAAGAGAAAGAGAGATAGACAAACAGACAGACAGACAGACAGACAGACAGACGGACGGAGATATAAGTGTGTCCACGTTATACATCTTAATTATTGTCTCAATTTCTTTTATGTCATTCATATCCTGCATAATATAACCAAATACTGACGTTGCTCTGTTGAAAGTAACGTAAGTCCACAAATAATTTTCTTCATTTATATTATAGTGTTATTTGATTATTATTTACATTCCTTTGCAAATGAAGAAATTCAACCTGGATTGTCGTAGGCAGAGTCATGTTTCTCATATAAGTTCGTAGAAAAAAACTTTGGATATTGAATGTGTCATATATTCTTTTATTCTCTATCACGAAAAGCATCGGACTGTTAAATATATTGGCATGAATAAAGCCGAAACTAAAAAGCAGGATTAACAGTAATAATCGAATTATACCAGCACAAAAGTAGCTATAACAAAAGCAATATATTCTCCTAAATTGTTTTAAGATCGATCGCCAAAGAAAATGTCTTTTCTCTATTCATCCATGTTCCCTTCTTTCTGTATTTGATCGGCTTTTTATTGGATAATGTACCGATACAATATCATAGTATTTCGTTATTCTCTCTTGGTTAAATTTTTTTCTAGGCGTTTCATCTTTTTGTCAATATCGCAAGCGTTGATAGCACCAGTGTTATAGTCAGTAGGAGTCGGAATATTATGGTTAGTGATTTTGTGAACAGACAATAACAATAATTCAAACAATGAATATAAATGTTCTATATTATCATACATTGAAGCGACTTGAACTAGTTTACAATGTATTCCCGATGTATTGAATCTACAAACACTATTCTGACCATTAAAATAGTATTCAAACTTTGAAACACAGATACACTCTGAAAAAAGTATCTACGAAAGAATAGAAGTAATTCACAGAACGAATGAAATCAGGAAAACTAGACATTTCAGATTTTTATTCTATTAAAATCAACTAAACCGTCAAATTCAGGGTTAATATTAGAGTTTCTGATGAGTGTTAGTGTTAGTATTAGAGATTGGAGTTTTTTGATCAGTGTTCAGATTGCAAGTGTGTGATAGTTCATAGTTAAGTCAGAGTTACGGTTAGGAATACGATCAAGAAAGTAGTTTTGCCATTGATTTGTTGTAGATATATCTCTGGTACAGACCTTTAAATTTACTAGACTGTCACCAAAATATGACATTAGTATATTACGCCTTCCACACAAAATTGTTGAGTTTATGTAAGATAACCGTTTTATTCCCATTAATAATTCTTCTGTCTGTTATCTTTAATGTCCCTTTGATATTTAACACCTTTGTTGTTTCTCTCCAGATATCAAAAGAGAGATATAAATTGATTTGTTTCTTTAAGTAGGGTTAATGTATCTTTTCTATCAAATGGTGTTCCTTGATTCTGTCATCAATCAATTCGTGGTTCATCTTTCTTTGATGACATCAATTTAGACTAAAGTAATGTGCAATGTATTTAATGTTCTTTGATATAATCTCGGATTTAATACTGCAGTGCGTAATCATTTTTTCCGTTGCTGGCTGGTAAGCGTTGTATCCTGAGAGATTATGTCTAGGAAGTACGGAACATGGCATTTTTTCTCCAAACGTGAATATGGCCAGGAGAGCAATGAATTAAATTGTATTAATTTTCAATTAGACCACGGGTAGATTTGTACATTTCATGACATGAAAGAAAGGAAAAAAAAACAAACAAACTGGATATGAATACCATTATACAGGCAACAAGAACAAAAAAATAAGACTATTTCCTATATCAGTTCACAAATATTTAGGAAATATCATTTTCTTGCTAAGAAGAAAGAAAATGCGTATCACAATGTGATTATCAAAATACTCATTGGTTTGTATCGCCATTTGCAAATTTTCAGATAAAAACTTCGGTAATTGAGCATGAAATCCGTCTAAGGAGGAAAGATATAGACGTTGGCCTGTTCCTTCTAATATCCCTGCAATATTTGATACATCTTTTTGTGTTTTCAAGATATCAAAAGATATTTTATAAGTGCATTCGTGCTAATCTAATGTTGTTCTGCGTCATCAATTAATTTGTGGTTTCCCTTTCCTTTGAAACTCTCCATGCAGACTTAAATGATATATAATTCATGTAATCTACACATCATTTTATCTCTTTGATACAATATTCGATTTAATCGTGCACTGGGAAATTATTATCGTACCGAAAAACTATGCAACGCAATTTCTATCCCAGTGTAGTGAATGCCATTTAGTAACTCTAAGCAATTCCAGTCCGTTTGTAAGTATTCAAGCAAGTTTAATGCTGCCAGTTCAGGTTTTTGAATCTAAATAAGAATAATTTCAATGAATCGGAGTCATTGGAAATAATCTATGTTATTCTGAAAAAAGATCCCTTGATTTTTAATTTATGATTGATTATATCAAGTACCTGAAAAAAACTTCGAAAATCACTTACTCTTTTTTGTTAACGGACTGATTTATTCAGTGAAAAATCATCTCTATGCAATGGCCAACAATTGAGCAATTGCAGTGCGTCAGGCTTCTAAGAACCACTCATTTAAGTAGCCTCTAAGTTGAAATTACACTGCCATGTCTGCTGCTTGATATTTTGAGAATGTCAATATTATACAACTGCCAGTTGTCGAGTAACCGCGGAGCAGTAAGTCAACGGGGGAACTGCTGATCAAAATAACTTCAGATCTGACAGGAAAAAAATCTCTTATGTACAGGATAATGTGTCCAGCGAATCTCAACTTCGTACAAAGGCCAAATGATGAGAAAATTCTGCTGTTGTAATCCAGTATTTCTAGAATATTTCCGAACTAAAAAACCCTTTTCGTAAAATCTACCCTATTAGTGCCTCTCTACCCCAAGATGCCAGTGTAAAATTATACATTGAAAATCAAATGTGTATTTCAGCCACTTGCCCTGTAACCATTTTTTTGAACTCATGCCTCTACCGCTACTTCGCCAATAATACCCGCCTCCCGACCAACCAAACTACAAAAGTAATATTATAATTCAACATGATTTTGTAAAATTTTAATTGGAAATGATAGTTTTTAAAATACATGTTCAAGCCTGGTGAGAGTTAAAAATTGAGTCATACGGTTAAATACCGGTGTTCACCTTATACAGAAAAGAGATTAGTAATCGTGTTGGATGCAAGACATTACATCACATTCTGAAATATAAATTAGAAAAAGCAGCAAGATTGGAAAACAATTTAATCAGGACAGCGTATGCCAATAGAATATATATATATATATATATATATATATATATATATATATATATATATATATATATATATATCGATGCAAAGTAGCATTTCCACTATTTGTCGCTATCTTAGTAAAAATATAAGAGATCATGTTTGACAACCTCGGTAAAATGACATCGATAATATATTCCACGTAGAAAGTGAAAAAGAACAAAAACGCCATTAACTCGAAAGGTGAAGTGTAAGTAACAAAATAAACATTAGCTAATTCTATGCAATGAGTATTAAGAAGATCTTCTTCCATGAGTTTTTAGTATGAATTAATTTGAATGGCTTCCGACATGCAACTCTAGATATGAACGGTCCTATGACTTGACTTTAATATTCGAGATGAAAAAACTTCCACTCATTTATATCGACTTTAATGCCATGTTTTGTATTTCATAAACGTATACGTAGACATCGTAGACATTCAAATATTGAATATAATTGCAGATGTTTAGATTTGATGTCATATTCAGAGCTCTTAAAAATTGTTACAACAAGTGTATTCTCATTCTTCTAATTTTAGTGTAACTATTTAATGTACTTCATTTTTATTATAGTTTTTGGCAATACAAAAGTTTAAATGGGCTTACTTATTTTATTTGTACGAACAAACTAGTGATAAAACTTGTACAATTAAACGAGTCATCAAAACGAATTCTATGGGATTCCAATGCCATATTTTTGCCTCTTTAAAACATAGGCAGGTTTTTCGGTATGATCATGAATTATCAACATACTTATTTTCACATTCAGAAAGAAGAAATTACAGAAATCCTGTCTTTATATCCTGAAACAATATACCTCGATCACTCTGGCTAGGGTCATGAACTTGGTTGTAATAGTCTCTATTTTCATTATCTGATATGCTCCGGTCTCCAGTTATCGATAATGAGGAATTTCTGACTGAATCCTCCGTTCAGAGAGCAGTTTTATACTGTTCCCATTTGGCTATTCATAGCAGGGAACTTTAATGTAGTGGGATAATTTGATTCGTTAGGACGATACACAAAATTTGTTTGATATTATATATACCGATATTACCTTCATAACCACCAAGAAAAAACCAAATACATCCAAAATACGAAATACAATTACGAAACACAAACTCCAAGCTATACAAGCGATGGCATGAAATGTTATAGGTATTGAAAAGGCTGTATTTATATACCATATTAAAAAATTTTCCAAACTTTGTCTGCTTTTATTTAACACTGACAAATATCAAACCCTTATTTTTATCATTAACAATCTCTAGGAGCATCCACTATTTTTTTTCATAAGATTATTATTATAAAAACTATATATCTATTTATCCCTGGAGACACATACCACCAGATTTGACGGTTACTTATTTCATTAATGTATTCCCCTGAAAAGATGATATAAGCATTGGAATACTTTATCATGAATTGTTCATGATTCCCAATGATATATATATATATATATATATATATATATATATATATATATACGTACATATATACATATATATATATACGTACATATATACATATATATATATACATACATATATATATATATATATACATACATGACATACATACATATATATATATATATATATATATACATACATTCATACATATATATATATATATATATATATATATATATACATACATTCATACATATATATACATACATAAATACATATATATATATATATATATATATATTTATATATATATATATGATTTAAATCGATAATTTCAAAGGTGTTATATTTTTTGAAAAAACAATGTTTACACCATGTGAGTACCCTATCTGTGTAACAAATAGAGTTTAAAATACCATGACAAATTCATTAACATTCTGTTGGATTATATAATCATTTCTCAATGATATATTTATCTGCATTAGAAAACAATAATGAATGAACCAGACGAGAGGAGTGGGAATGAAGTATCGCATTTACAACAGCATGCCCAACACAAGGGCTGTTTAGGCAGCTAGCCGTTTTAATACAGATTCAATTCTTTCATACACGTAACAACGGTAGGTAATGTCCAATAAGGAATCAATATAACAATCATGAATTACACACACACACACATTCACACACATACGCACACACACACACACACATATACATATATATATATATATATATATATATATATATATATATATATATAGAGAGAGAGAGAGAGAGAGAGAGAGAGAGAGAAGAGAAAGACTCTGAAAGATAGATGGGGAGCGTTTGAAGAATATTAAGGCACAGTGATCCAATTGAGGGTTTTTCTCGTGACTTTGGTGACTTTCAAAACTATCAATTTCATTATTGTGTCTTTATTGCTCTTGTATTGTAATTATTGTTAACAAATTTTATCATCAAATTATTTGAATATTAGCTGATTATGTGGGGAATACAGGGTGGCCAATACCTACTGGACGTGAATTTTCAAAAAAATCGTTATTGAACTTCACACTTTACTAAAGCATAAGGATAAATGAGTGTGTGTGTGTGTGTATGTGTGTGTGTGTGTGTGTTTGTGCAATTAAGTCCCTGTATATATGAATCCGGGTGCGTCGTTGTAAGATATATCTTTCAATAAAGCTTACCATATATGTAGCTAGCCAAGTGAAATTAATATGAACAAGAAAAAAAAATTAAATATTTCATGAATTCTCAAAGATGCACAAGTCGAGGTAGGTCTGAGATCAATTTTCGAGGAAACTATCCACATGTCCAGACACACGTCTATATTTCAAGGTGAGTTAGTGGATAATGAATAATAAACACATAGATTTAATTCTCTATAATGGAAACTTCAAGTAAAACTTTAATACTTAGATCAGGCTATTGCGTTATTTGCTCTGATATGAATGAAAATAGGGAAACGTTGGAGTGGAATTTGTGTGTAGGACTCAATTAAGAGATATTTTTCTTAGTACACATCTTGGTATTCTCAATATATGATGCATGCATTTGTGAATGCAATTCTATATATTTCATAGACTCACGTTTATTCATGAATATACGAAATATTTGATTAGCTTCTCCTCTTTTTATCATTTTCAGCATATAATTTAACCGTGACAAGAACAACTTTTTTCTACTTTCTCACTGAATATATACAGGTAAATCATAAGGAATGCTATGTTTTGCCGATCTCCCAGTTGGTCAGAGATAGTTTGTATATTGGTATATGATATCCTGGAATTTCACAGTGAATTAAACATCATGTATTAGAGCCACCGACAAATGTGTAGGTATCACACCAACGACGCCGGTCATTAATTGGGTTGAAGGCAACAAGTGAAATTCAATGCTGACCAAACTCACTACACTGTTGTATTAATGTGTTGGACAATATTTCTAACTTCAGCTCAACGGTGAAATATCACTACTCGTTATTTGCTTAGTATAGCTGATTCGAAAACAAGGCCTAATATGTCTAACCTCTGCTCTATAATGAGGTGCAAGTCCCCATTATAATCTTAGTTCAGCTTATTCAAGGAACAAAGTATCTGGTCAGTGATAACTTCTGAGTATTCACCTGACTAAACTGTAGTAATGATATGCAAAAAAAGGATTCTAAATATTTCTGGTACAGCGAGACTATAATTCTATATCACTTCTTACCCCTTGTATAGGAGCGGCAATTATTTTGATAGTTATCCATTGCAAGTAAAAGGCTCCAGTCCATTGCAAGGTAAAATACCTCAACAACAAATGTACCCAAGTTGCAATCAATCAGAATAAAGCATTTTTTTCACTTAACCAGAGAACTGCAATCAATGCAATTAATGGGTTATATGACACTCTCAATACTGTATAGAAATAGAAGGGAATCAAATGAATATTTTCAGGCTAAGATCGAACCCAAAACTCATAAATAAATAAATAAATAAATATATATATATATATATATATATATATATATATATATATATATATATATATATATATATATGTATATATATATATATGTATATATACGTATATATATATCTATGTATATATATATATGTATGTATATATATATGTATATGTATATATATTTACACACACACGCACACACATATATATATATATATATGTGTGTGTGTGTGTGTGTGTGTGTGTGTGTGTGTGTGTGTGTGTGTGTGTCAGTTGTGAGAAGAGTGAGTTCGGCCATTTGGAATCACTTTGGTCAAAAAGGGATGGAACAACCGGATATTGACGATTATTGAACGCTGATGATGATCAGCAGCAGCTTTTTGCAGCTGTTGTTTGACACAAATTTCCCTCAGGATTTGCAAGACCTCTCCAACATTGGCGCCACGAAGCCAATACTTTATGAATTTCTCTGGTTTGTCACACCATCAAATATTCTGTTATTCACAGTTCTACATATGATCTCTGGGGATCCATATTGTTTATCATTATGGTAAGAGGCTGTCTTCCATTTTTGCAAAACGACCAACCCGTAGCTATTTGATTTATCCAATTAATTATATGGTATCCGTGACTCTTGTTATTCTTTTTCTCTTATACTGAGCAATTTTGTCACTTTTCAATGAGATGTCGAGTATATTTCTCATCGCTGAACTTTTGCTCAAGTTCAATGTTTCAGCTCGAACTTGAAGATGAATTTTTCCCAAACTCCCACTTTTTAGACAATTGAGAATTTCTTGTTTGTGAAAATCTACCTAGTCCTGCCGAATTCTTACAATCCTAGAAGGATTATCCGCTTTATTTATACTTTTTTCTAGGGTTCCATGTAGTCTGATTATCTTAGGTAGAATCAGCAGAATCTTCTTTCTGATCTGCGTTTTCAGTTTGGACCTGAATCAGGGAAAAATCTCAGTGCCCACTATTAATCTCATATAACAAGGCATAGACCCTGTATATGTCAGTATTAGCTTAAAGTGTTATTTTATAGAAATAATGTTGTGTTAAGTGGAAGAAATTCTTCTGTCATATGATGGATTTGGTCGATGATTCTTTAAATCAAGGACTAGACGAAAGTGGATATCTTCGTCCAGTTTGGTAATCGATGGATATTTACATTGAGAATTTTTTTCAGTGCTGGCACGATAGTTTCCAGGGAGATCATGGATTCTAAATTGTACTCTATTAACGAAAATGCTATTTCTTTTTGAACACTGATAACAAAATAGGCGTGTGGCGGGTTAAAGTCATGGCTAAATTTCCTTTCTCTGAGTTTAGTGTTGGCTTATCTTAACAATCTGCATCACCAATCATTTATATCAATAATGAATCCCCATTACCACCTAGCTTTTAGTTTTCACTTCAGTTGGGATTCAAGCTAAACAGGAGTTTCACATTCATCCAGTCCTGCATATATATATATATATATATATATATATATATATATATATATATATATATATATATATACATATATATATATATATATATATACATATATATATATATATATGTATATATATATATATATATACATATATATATATATATATATATATATAAATATATATATATATATATGTATATATATATATATGTATATATATATATATATATACATATATATATATATATACATATATATATATATATATATATATATTTATATATATATATATATATATATATATATATATATATATATATATATATATATATATATATATATATATATATATTAAGTTACCGGCCTTGTCATTGATGATGTTATAGGTTTGAAAAATAATGTGCATGGTGCATTGTTATAGTTAGAAGATATTTGTTTTCTTTTTACCTATATTAACAGTTTTTTCTTTCAATAATTTCTTTGACTTTCCAGCTCTCAAGAATGTATATGGAGACATTGCTTCAGATGGTAAGATAGAAGCTGAAAGGATGATAAACTGTTTGTTTAACAGTCATGAAACTGCAACACAAGGCTGGCTGAAGATTGTGATCGGTGTATGTAGATTCTTGATATTCTTTCAAGTGTCAATCGAGTCCATCAATAACCAAATAGATAATGAAAGTGTCTCCTTACAGCAAGTGTCCATTGGATTTTATTGTTATTTTTTTCTTCTTTCTATAGGAAAGACACACTCTGCTTCATTTTGCATAGATAATATATCGTTAAAATGAATCTGTTTTAAGAATTTGACTATTTATGTTGTGTCGTAACAGGCAACAGAAAGTGAGGCACAGACATAGGCTGAAGAAAAGGATAGCAAAAGACAATATCCACACACCTAACAAGATAGTATTGATATTTAGAACAAAACAAACATCACACTCAACCATCCACCATTTCACCTATCGCTGGATGGAAATTACTTGGATTCATGTATTTCACAGGGGCATTAAAGTCTTATTTTCAGATGGATTTTTAACCTGACTCACCAAGTCAATTTTCCATGCTGTTAAACCAACATCAACTGGTCCACCATAGTGCTAAAGAAAGTCCGAATTGTCCTGAAATAAGTGACTGAGGGAATCATGAAATAACCTGTATACTAGCATTATACTTTCTGTTGACTGTCGGATAGCTGCACTAGAAATCAATACTGGCTGGGGTATGAACCCATAGATCTGGTGCCACCGTAGTTTATAAATACCAATT
The DNA here is from genome assembly GCA_963457665.1 of Thysanoteuthis rhombus. Lineage (NCBI taxonomy): Eukaryota > Metazoa > Mollusca > Cephalopoda > Oegopsida > Thysanoteuthidae > Thysanoteuthis > Thysanoteuthis major. The sequence continues at coordinate 85,421,105 of OY735199.1, read as the reverse complement.
ATTTGGAAAGCTTTCCGTCGTATTGACAAAGTAATATTTCTCTACAAGAAGAGAAGTCTTTTGAAATTCATACCTACATTGTCCTGCATTGGATCAAACCAGATCCCTATTCCAAATATATTGATTCCTTTCAAAAAGGAACGATATAACTCAGAATTAAATGTATTAACTTCAGCTTCAATATCATCAACCTCATATAACAAGCCTGAAAAGTCTGACCATAGGTGCGCTTGTTCGATTTTGTTGTTCACCATCCTGGAAATGAAGTAAGAATCATATTCTTAAAATAGTTGTGACTGAAATATAATGAAGCCTTGGCTAGGTTGATGAGACAGATATCGATTATGATTAATTAACCAAGTGAAATATAGTTGGCTATCCGTCCCATGACCAAATGAATCACAATAACATAAGTCAACATCACTGGGAGATTTGTTGATGAAAACGTACCCCTCCATATCTCCTATGCCCAATTAATTTTATTTATACATTATATTCGGAATAGCCTAAAATTATTGATAGAATTATCTGAACTTCTACATCGTTTATCAAAAAAAATATTTTGATTCTGTTATATCCAGTCCCTTTAATTGCCCCAATTCTCAAATCATCCAGTTAAAAGAAAATGTAGTTACAACACTCAAAATAATGTAAAAACCTTAGCATTTGAGTCTCTCTCACAGTAGATGGGCCCTGAATCAGCCACTTCTCGTGCATTCTGTAATCTGAGAAAACAATTTTGAAACATTGAATCCTTGCTGCTGCTATTATAATTCTGATTTGAATCTAGGAAATATTTTCATTCAATTTTTTCTAATGCTTTGTATTGACCTAAAGATTGAATCACAGCTGCCAGTGCAAATATTTTTCTCACCCTATCATAATATTCATAGGAGATATATTGATCGTTGGAGATAAGAACATTCACCTTTAAATGAAATCAACACAGCTCTGATCAAACATTAAGAAAGAGTGATGCATGCAGTCAGGACTATGGTTTACAGGAAAAAGCAGAATAAGAACTAGAATCACTTAACAAATTGAAACAGAAAATGCTCCACATTTGAATGTATTCTACACATTATTATGACGGGAAAACAAAGCATCTATTCTCTGATTATATCTTTTAGTAGCACTTACGTATACACCTGATAAATGGATGCATGTTAGTGTATTAACCCATGGGCAGCCAATTGCAAACGTATTTGCCTTAGCACCTAAGCTCGTTTGTTTGAGACTATATCTTCGGAGAATAGTAGGGGTATATACTCAAAAGACGAAGGCATGAACAAGATAGGAAAAGTTGAAAAAAAAACATCAGGATACCATTATTTATAGTTGGTCAATGGCTTTTCGCATCTTTCATCCCACCATTATCTGGGATCTCTCCCTCTTTCTTTCCCTGCCTCCCTCTCTGCTTCTTTGTCTCTCTCTTTCTCTCTGTTTCCCACTGCCCAAACACTAGTTTGCTTCATTATTAAAAGAATCAACCAAAAAAAAGTCTGTGCCGTCTGTGGAATGGCTGAGCCAGTGCTGCACCTAATGTTGTCGTTATTTCATTCCCCCACTCACGTTGGAGGCTTTTGTCAGAGAGGTTACAGAAGAACACAGGTATTTCATAAGTGCAGAGTTAATGCTAAAAATTGCAAACTTTGATTGCAAACTCTGCTTCATCTGTAAACAAGGGCTTTCATCGTGCAAAGGGAAATTATTACTCCTTGCCATCTGCCAAAGTTGATAAGTTAACGTAGGTATTTGATCAAATAATTGAATATAGTGCAAAATTTCAAAACTAATATTTATTGGGATTAGTGGGATTGTTTTTGTGTAGTCTGCAATGTTTCTATCCAAACATTGTAGAGGTTGAATGATGTTAAACAAAGTCAGATTAGACTAAAACAAAATCATATAGGAATAACTTCCATGAAATGATAAAAATAATCTTAAATTACATGCTATGTGATTGGTACGAGTGAAGCATGAGGTCATAAACCTGGGAGTGATATTGTGTGTCTAAAATATCTGTGAGTGCACCTTTGATAAAATGGGTGTTTGTGTATGTGTGTGTGGTATGTGCGCGCGGTGATTATTTTAGATCCATCTCTTTCCCAAGAGAGATGAAAAGACCCAGGGGTAAGGAGCAGCTGACCTTTTCCCCTAATAGCTGGTCATTTGGAGTGACAATTTATAGATTGGTAGTGGCCGTGGTGATAAAAGGCCAGAGAATCTGTCTTTTGTATGTGTAGGCATATTATGTGACACACGCACACAGATACACACACACAGATACATACACACACACACACACACACACACACATATATATATATATACATATATATATATGAATGTATATATATATATACATATATATATATATATATATATACATATGTATATATACATATATATATACATGTGTATATATATATATATATATATATATATATATATATATATATATATATATATATATATATATATATATATATATATATATGTATATATATGGGAGTGAGTGTATGTCTGTGTGTAAAGATAAACTCAAGAATCCAGAGAGTGATAGGAGTATGACGTATTTTAGAGATTCAAAGACATGTTTTCGAACTTTGAATGGATGGAAATTCGACTTCTGACCTGAGGGATCAAAAGTTGTTCTTTGACTGAATCAGAAAAAAGAACCAAACTTCTGACCCGAAAAAACAACAGTTGTTTTTGAGTATCACAGAAATAGAACTAAACCTAGCCTACTCTCACACATTGCTTTTGTGAAATGCAGTATGGAAAATATTTTTCAGCACCGTTCCATCAGTATATATTTTTGAAGAAAAAATATGATAAAATAAAACATGGAATAATTTCTTAATCAGACTCCTCGTTCTCAACGTGGCACCAGTGACATCTGTCCTGTGATGCATCGCTTTTTTCTCACTGTTTTGTCATAATGTTCCCCAGCAACAGGATCTGAATAAAACAGACTTCTGGGAAATTGCACCAACCCTGTTGTTCTATAATAAAACACAAGTATCAAGAAACCTCGCTATTGAATTTGGAAGACATTGCAGTGGCGTTTGCTGACATGGAGGTCGGTCCCCGTAGTAAATGATTTAGTCAAGAAGTCCACCAACATTGTTTCCAGGGTTATTTAACATGGACGTAGGGTACGCCCAAAATTCCACCCATCATATCTATTTGAACTATAGATATGATGTATTTCCCTTTTTTTAAGGTTGATTTATGAATCCTCGAAATTTTTCATAGAATTTCCTGATCTATATACCAAAAAAAAATGCTGGTCGTGCTATTGGACCACCAAGTTTCCACTGCCTATATTAAACAATATAATCACAAGTTATACAAGTCTTTCACTCCTGAGTTTTTTGCACACATCGGTAACCAACTTCTTGATCTCATTGTTCATTCTGAGAGCATATCTCACTCAAAACCATCGGAACAAATCAATGTTTCCGAAGTAACTTCCTAACATGTGTATGTTAATAATTACATAATATAGGAATTCTCATCTTTATTTATACATTTCTTAACTGTGGTTTTCTTTCACTTGTTACGTGTTACTTGAACAATTTCAGTGTCATTCACCATCGAACCTTCATTCTCAAATATGATTGAACTTTGATTGAACGACTGATTTTTAGTTTGAATACTTCCATCCTATTCCCCTCTGTCCGAAGCGCCAATACGTATTGGATCACAAGCAAAACCATAAAGAAACTCGTTTCATAAATTGCTTTAATCCATATTCCTTGGAAATCCTATAATTATGTGAGGAATAAGATTAGTGACATAAAATTTGCACAAAAATGTTCAAGTTTTTTAGTTTATTAACATTGAGCGAAAACAGTTCTAGAATATATAATCAGATTTATAGAGATAACGTCCTCTCAGTGTACACGACTGATGTAAAGATTATTTTTTTCGTGTATACAAAAAAAAACAAAACAAATATCAATGTGAATGCAGTTTTCCATCCTTCATGTTCCATTCACTCTTCATTCGTCAAGTTTCATTCGACCTAGAAATAATTGTTTCATACTTGGCTGAATCATCAAACAATTTGAGAAATACTTGCTTTGTAGTCTGTTATATTTTCTATCTGTTATTAAGAACTCCTACCAAGAAGATACCAGTTAGACGATAAGAATGAATTGAACTCAGATTTTGGTGAAGTGAGTAACATTGTTTGATACTTTACGGATCATATGAGCTCTCATAACTCTTTTGTTGCAAATATTGTAAGTAGCGAAGAAATCACTGATAGATGTGATTTTTCTCTTGCTCTAGAATTTTTTTTCTCACCTAAAAGAACAAAAAGAATACTCCAGTATCAATAAAATAGAAGTTTTTGTTTTTTTCAATTTAATGCTGGGACACATCACAAAAAAGGATCTAAGTAAGAGAAAAAATCATGGAATTGCATCTTGTCATTTAATTTGGATAAAATTGTTAAAGATCCATGAATGATTTTTTTAGTTCCTAGGTATACATCTGCACATATTATACCAATGTCTGTAACTGCATACCACTTGACTGGACGGTATGAGAAGTAGGAAACATATTTTCATATTTTGCACACATAATGAATAAAATTGGAAACTTAAGTACATATATGTATGTCTGTGCGTAATATATATATATATATATATATATATATATATATATATATATATATATATATATATATATATATATATATATATATATATATATATTGATAGATAGATAGATAGATAGATAGATAGATCTTCCAGTGTTTGCTGACGGTCTCACCGGAATTAAAAAATATGGAAGTGTACGGTGTAGCAACCAGTAACCAGTTATCTTTGTAATATCATTTTGAGTGTAATTATACATTTGTGTGATTTTAGTGAGGATCAGTTTATGATGTTAAAATTATTTTGTGTCTCTTTGAAAGATAATTGCTTTACACGGATGCATGCATACACATTTGTGGGTACAAAAAAGGGTAAACGAACTGAGAATCATAAATAGCAGGATACAGGATACTGACTTATATCACAAGAATAACTTGTAGATAATAACTTTCTACATCCGTCTGCTTTCTCAAATCAAATATTTCTGGAAGCAAAGATTCGAAACAATATAAATAGTGTCATGTGAGTCGTGTCACTTGTGAGTCTCTCTCAGGAAGTATCTTTCGATCAATGGTGCGTAACTGAGAAGCTTAAACAATTATCAGGAGAAAATATGAAAACTTTTGCATTTATTCATACATACATACATACATATATATATATATATATATATATATATATATATATATATATATATATATGTGTGTGTGTGTGTGTGTGTGTGTGTGTGTGTGTGTGTGTGTGTGTATTTAGAGAGTGGGAGAAAGACATACAGACGTACAGACAGAAAGACAGAGACAGAGAATGAAAGAGCAAACGCATATATAATAGAAAATGCCCATGCACGCTCCGACACACGGACATTATAAATATATCTGACCATATAATGAGTTTTCTTTTCTGTTTTCTTTTTTTATTCTAATTAGATGAACTGATTGTTTAGTTTACTTTTCTGTGATGACATTACCGTAGGAGTTACGTAAAAGAAACTATTAAAACTTCTTGTTTGAACATAGATCTTAAAACTGCTTCAAATAAGTTTAGATTTATGGAAAATCAATTACCTTACCCTCAGGATTCTCAATGTCGATTCCTACGTGAATGAACCTTTTATGGAGGACCTGTATTCTGTTTCTCCCTCTATCTTTCTTTCTCTCCCTCCCTTCCCCCTCTCTCTCTCTTTCTCTTATATACATTGTCTTTTTTTTGTTTTCTCCTTCAAGTGAAAAATACAATATTCTCCCCACTTGAAGAAAATACGAAAAGTGCGCAGAAAAATTTATCCCGTAAAAATTGATGTAGGGCCCTTTCATTGATTCCAAGTGAAACACACATTCTAGCTGAAAGAATCATTCATAGTCCAGCATATAACGGGAAGATTTGTGTGCATTTTCTCTGTTAATTCTTCTTTAATGATGTATTTTAACGATAGTTTTCAAAAAGACACCAGGGTGGTAGATGTATCAGGAGGGTTGGACTTGCTTGGAAAGTCGTATTGGGTTTCAAAATTGATTAATCAGTCACGTGCGTGTCAGAGAGAGAAGCAGTGGGAGGGAGTGATAATAAGGGTAGTCAGAGGGATGGTAAGAGCGGAAGGATTAAAAATATGGATCTAGTGCCCTTCCAGGTCCATGAAAAGGTGAGAGAGATGATATGCTCCAGTGAAATAATTCTAAAAGGTAAAATCAGGAAACTTTCATTACAGAATCAAAGGGAACTAAAAACTTTAGTGCTTGAGATTTTTCACTGCGTACATTTTGTATATTATCGAATTCTTAACAACAAATGTCTTCAATCCAAAGATGCAAAGTAATTATGGTGATATAATGCATCTTGTACTCTTTTGGGGGGGATAGTCATTTAGGTATTCTTGTTAGAACTTTCTGGATTAAGAATAAGACCGCTCACTTAAATATACATTTGAGAATTAGATATGCAAGAAAAAGGAACAACGAACGTGCTAAGAAGGTGTCCCTTGGTATAGCATAGTTTGTCATTGCCTGGTGTACAATAAATGGAATGTTGGTCATAGACCCGGCATTCATGCAGAGGTCATTGCCTTTTCGTCAAGAAAAAGACCAAAAAGAAATAAAGAGGAAAGACTCAATATGAATGACATATAAAACTTCAATTTTCTATCAATTAGTGTAAAAACACATGTTGTTTTACGAATTATTTCTATCGTATTAACCAAATGATGGTCGATTATTTCATCAATGAAAAACCGTTTGACAAAAGTTGAATTCATGGGAAAGGAAACAAATTGATGGCCGAAATCGCCGTGCAGACTTTGAAAGTTAGGTTTAATAAAGAAAGCTAGATTTAACACCATCATTTCCCTAACCTTGTTTATACCTTGAGAGTGATGAGGTAAAGATTTGAAATCCCTGCAACAAATGTTCTTGCATAGTTATAAAGATAGCTGATGATAGCAGTTGCTTTTTGAACAGCAAATGTCACGTTGTTGAACAGGCAGTACATACCTAAATGCAAGATTGTATAGCGCGAATCATATCTCTATCCGTATCTCAATCTATCCCCTAAATGATTTATTTACTTGTTTGTGTACGCGTGCACACAAATGCACATGTATAAGCTTAAACAGCCCATTATCTGTCTATATTTTTACCAATCTAAATTGATTCAAGTGTATGACGCATCTCCAGCTCGTTATCCATTTTATATACTATAAACGTTAAGGATAAGACATGACCATAAATCTGAAATACAATTGAGAGGGTTGTTTGGTACATCACACGTCGAAAATAAATGATGAATCCGGACGGACATTATTCCAGCAACACAATACGTTGATTTGTTTTCTCTGTTACTGCAATAAAGAAGCATATGGAAACTATGATATGCACTGAAATCCGGTTTGATATTATCACTACAAAAACCATGTTGGAAATTCAATAGATATCTCTGCTGATTGATGATATGTCATGAATATTTGATTACGCTTTCCAAATCTCTAACGTGCTTTTTTTTCTGATGCTGTTTCATTAGTTATCAACAATTCATCTTTTTTTGAAAATTATTATATCTTTGCAGCATTTTTCCCAATAGCCGTGCGTTGCACTTTTCCAGGGAACTCTTAGAAATATGCACCGAAAAACAATGCTGATATCATTAGATGAAACCTGTTTATGAAAGATCGTTGTCAAAAATATACAATATATTTAGAAATATCATGAATGTCATAAAAATTGTTTTGCTTTCTATTCAATGGAACGCTTATCTTTCTCAATCATCCTATTATTACAACATATCTCAGTTGATTTGTTCACTGCACAAAACTCACATTCAAATTTGATTGTTTTTAGTAATGCACATTTTTCTACGTAATTGCAGTTATGAGATATATATATATATATATATATATATATATATATATATATATATATATATATATATATATATATACATACACATATATTAATATATATATATATATATATATATATATATATATATATATATAAATATATATATAATTGTGTGTGTGTGTGTTCATGTATGCAATGATAAATTTTCATATTATTTACAGATTTTACGATATATATATATATATATATACATATATATATACATATATATACATATATATATATATATATATATATATATATATATATATAATTGTGTGTGTGTGTTCATGTATGCAATTATAAATTTTCATATTTTTTACAGATTTTACGATATATATATATAAATATATATATATATATATATATATGTATGTATGTGCATGTGTATGTGTGTGTGTTTGCACGCACGCATGCGTGTGTGTGCATGTGTGATTATGAACTGATTTATATCATGTAGAAAATTTTTTTGAAAACACCAACCGTAATTACACGGCATGTACTATTAGACCGGAACAATGGAAGTAGAATAAACAATCATAAAAAACAGGTGTGCTACAGATATTGAACCTCTGGCCATTAAGGTTGCAATGTAAACATAATATTTCTCTTAAAGCCGCCGGTAATGCAAAGATCAAAATACTTGCATTACATCCAAATTACGGTCTCGACCATACCTGCTGTATTTGTTTCTTTCAACACGCTCATCCAGTTACAAAGAAATAGATATATATAATCTGACTGAATAGCATTATAGTTTATGTATCGAAATTCATTTTGAATTATTTAAGTTATCCAGTCCAAATTATATATCTGTTGTAGAAAAACAGGTGAACGTGTCAAATCAGTGTTCCGTTCTTATATAACACAATTTAGAATAATTCACACTGATTATACACCCATTTCTTATTAACACACGCATATACGGACACAAATACATGCATATTTAACATTTATTGATGATACTCATATATATATATATATATATATATATATATATATATATATATATATATATATATACATATATATATACATATATATATATATATACGTGCATACATACATATACATACATATATATATATATACATACGTGCATACATACATATACATAGATATATGTGTATATATATATATATATATATCAAGTTGGTTTGCATATGTGTATGTGTGTGTGTGCGCTTGCATGTTGGTTCGTATACGGGGTATATGTGTGCGTATGTTTATGTATTCCAATTTTTTATTGTGTAAAATACTACGAAGTGACATCCCCCAAAGTCTTAGGAATGTCTTGAAGGAATATATTTTCTAGTTTTCATCGGATATGATTATATTCTAGTTGTCCAAAACAAAACGAAAAATGAATTAGGAAATACACACACACACACACACATACACACAGATGTACATGCACATGCCTTTAAAAACTGAGAACATTGAAAAAATTCACAAAAAGTCAGAGAAAATACTTCTTTTTCTGCGGCAGACAAGAGAAAATGTTGCATGATGATGTTGCATGAAGGAAAAGCGAAGATATTTGGCACCACAGCGTTTGGAAACACAAAAGGTAGAGCCAAGTTGCCGAGAGAAGGAAAAGAGATTGCATCACGCAATGGTTGGTGTCTGCAATTCTTCCTTTTTTCATTTCGATTGGTTTTTGCTTTGATCAAAAGGTCAGACAAAAGGCGAAATCAGTTTGACTCTGCAAACAAGTGCTTTTCTCTACGTGTTATTTCTTTGATTGTTTCTATATATCTACCCCACTCTTTCTTTCTCTCCTTGTCTACTTTTTTCCCTGCCTCGCTTCCCGTCTGCTCTCTTTCCATCTCTCTCTTCCTTTCTCTCTCTCTTTTTTGTTTGCTTTTATCTTCTTGGTGAACAAATTAGACTTGATGTCTGTGCAAAATAGCTGGGTAGGTGAGCTTCGAAGACATGAATCAAACGGGTGCAATGAATGTAGAGAGAGGTCAAAGAGAAAGGCGATGTGAGGATTGTACAATGTCAAAAGGAGCGACTTGAATAGAATTCCATGCATCCTTTTCTCTCCGAAAGTGGAATGTCCCTAGAAAAACTTTCTTTGGTTGAAATGGCAAGAAGCAAAGAAGTAATTATCGTTAATTCCATATGACATTCTGCAGCGTTTCAAAGTCCACGAAATTCGGATGATGGTATGTCAAGCTGAGTCGTTGAGGGTTAGTAAAGTATACAGATAAGTATACAGAAAAAAAATTCATACGGGCAATCATAAAGAACCATTCTCAATCTATTTTTTAGCAATCAAATATAAGACAAAAATATCTGTACTTAGCATGCATGAAAAACAATATAAGCAGCGTGTGTACTAGAATCAATCATGCACAGACAAGTTACATCTATCCAAAAATTCGATCCTTCGTCTGGAATCATCTGATTAAAGATAGCATTAGATTTGGAAATTGTTTGATCGGAAGAAATGTCCACAGAAACCCCCAAAATAGTTTTTTGTTGGGAATATAAAAACAAACAATTTGTAATGGTATATTCATGCACATTCCCAAAGTTGATGCCAACGAAATGTGACAAGCGCCTTGAGACAGACACACTGAGATGAACGGATGCAAAGACGAGCAAGAAGGGAGAATTTATAGTCTATTTGTTTGGTTGGCTCCTCACTTTGTTTGACAATTCTCATATATATATATATATATATATATATATATATATATATATATATATATATATATATATATATATATATATATATATATATATATTCTACGAATGTCCACACATCTTATTATGATGCTTTCAGGTCGATGGAGCGGTTTTTCAAGTTATATTTGAGGGTGGAAAGATGAAAAGAGTTGATATCAACACTTATTAACTTATCAAGCATTTGCCTTTTGTAGTGTCATTGAGTATCTTTCCGGGAAAATAACTCAAAGTGTTTGCAAAATTAGATAGAATTGGCTGTCAGCATCCCTGCACTGATATATATATATATATATATATATATATATATATATATATATATATATATATATATATATATATATATATATATATATATATACATACATATATATATATATATATATATATATATATATATATATATATATATATATATATATATATATATATATATATCCTTCAGTCAATTATCAAACACTACTGATACCCCAGAAGAAATGGATTGATGTACACTTGATTTGGTTTAGAATTGTTTTTATTTAATAGCCAGATTCACCGATGAGCCATTCTTTTTTAACCCTGTTATAAACAACTATTATAAACAACACTTCTTTTCCCAACACCATTTCGTTTACACATGCTTTGAAATCGAAAAATGGCAAATATGAGCGTATAAATCTCGATGCATTATCGGACTAGTTATTCATATTGTTACAGTGTTCACATATGTCAAATACTACATTTTGGTACTTGCCTATCTTTTAGCACCCAATACCATCCAAGACTGGAAAATGCCACCAAAAAATGTTTTTCCATATCTTGAAATAAGTAGAAAATCAATTTATTTTCGAGAAATTGATTTTAAATTTGCAATAGAACAAGTGTAAGACATGACCAGCCTCATACTTTGATCATCTAATTAACAAATGCTGTATCATAAATCTTTTTTTGCATTCATAGAGCTTGTGTTCGTATATTGTTATTAGATTATATCTTATATAATATCATAATAGGAAAGCTCAATCACTGTAGTCCCATGGCTCCCAGTATGAGGAATGGAAATGAAAAAGACATCACCCGAGGCAAAAAGGTTACAGCTAAATTATGTTGGATACACCAGCTCTAGTGAGATCAACGGATTTCAGCAACTCATAGCCAGACTAGAATCTGACTGATCATTGATGGAGGTAAAAGCAGAGACGAACAAAACTAACACATTGGGAAGAAACAGGACAAATTAAATGATATTTACAACATAAATATCACTGAATACTAATATATTAAAATGAATAATAAAAGAAGGGAATCTTGCATAAACGAATCAACGTAACCCAGGCAGGTACTAAAACTATTCATCTGAAGAAAATATTATAAATGTTCTGTAGAACGGATTTTTGTACCTAAAATTATCTGAATTACTTGCCAGCACGATTATTGGGCACTTTTGATCAAAAAAGAATATGGATTCCCAAAAATCGGTGGGATTGGGGGGGGGGAGAAAGTGAGAAAAATGTTACTAAATTGTTTCAGCAATTCATCCGGGGAGATTTTCAGTACTGTAACCCCAAAATATGACTGAGAGCATAAGAGAAGAGTGTATAGTCCACGTCACTTGTTTGTTGGGCGGGTCGTATGTTGAGTTACAGCATTCTGATACAAATGGTCGGATACCCTAGAATCCATGCACGCAAACACGGACATGCACTCAAAAGCACATACACATGCACACTTATGTAAATATATACACAGTTGTTTCCAACTTATAAAGTGTTCTGTCGCAATATTCTTCCAAAGAACAAAGATGCATTAGACGCAACATATTATTCACAAAGTAGGTTTTCTCCTGCTGGTGAATATATATATATATATATATATATATATATATATATATATATATATATATATATATATATATATATATATATATATATATATATATATTCCCTACGATTTCATATTATGTATTGGAAAAATTACAATGATAGAATAAAATAAAAAAATTCCCTTCATAGATAGTCTTTTAAATAGTAGTGAAGCAAAGCCAATGTCAATAGTAAAAAAAAAATTAAAGTGGAGTGTGTGTGCATTGAACTCACCAATTCATATTCATTTCTCATTGAGGACAATTGAACGATGCGTTCTCGACATTTCCAGCAGGGATCATTAAAGATCTTCTTCATTTTTTATAGATTCAATACTGACTTCCTTCAAAATTCTTGAAATATATCCCTATGAGATGGTCAATTTCTGGTCCAAGAATTTATTTTGGAATTTTGACTCCATACAATGCCCAAAACAATCACAGTTGGCTCTAAGAAGGCTGTAAATTCGTGCAAATTTCTCTGTTTCTTTTCACGAAAAGAATTTTTAAAAATAATACGATGTCTCTTTTTTGCTCTGCCATAATGTTAATGTTTTTACTCCCTGCCAATTCTATGTAATAACAAAAGTTTGACTGGTCTAAACAGATCTGACAAGTATACTCACAGGACCACGTGGATGGTTTCAAAATTAAATATACACCAATCTGCAAAGTCAACTAGTCGTATTATTATCAGTGGAATAAGTTTGATAGGGAATTATTTCATTCATATGTTCACTATTTTACTGCAAGTAGGAAAGTCTAAATCATACTATATGATTTTATTAAAAGATTATATTAACAGAAAAAAGCCTATATATTCGATGAACACTAGATTTCTGAATGGTTGATCAGCATGAATGATATAACTGATATAAAGATGACCCCCTACCAACATCCTAAATGAGAAAGTTCATATAAATAGAAAATCTTTTATTCGGTGGGAAAAAATATTGAACATCCTTAAACTGCCATTGATTACAAAGTTATGGTCGCTGAGTCATATAACGTCGTGATATTCGAGGTACAGGAGAATGTGAGGTAAAAGACAGGGGGGAGAAAGTTTGTACTGCATTTATAATGACCTGCTTCAAAACAAAATATCAACCAATTAATCATCTTTCCTCTTCTTCCAAAAAAATAAAAATGTGGTGTACAGCAAACTTTAGCTTCTCTAACTCAGACAACAACGAAGTACTTGATACAGAAACCTATTTCAATCAGTGCCCTCACGCTCTTCTCTCTCTTCTATATATATATATGTATAATTTTTTTATGAAGAAGAAAAACATACTGAAAATACGTCTGCATACCACTTTTTTTCTTAACTGAGCAGAAATACTTGCACGGGAAGCAGAAAAAAGTCCGTGGCTGTATACTAAGCAGAACTTTGTTCTCTGTTCCTGTTCAGACATGTATGAACAGCTGCAACATACACATGATTGAATTCTACTTTGTTTCACGTAAACGTAGATATTATCTTTTTAGAAATATCAGCATGATATTATCATAGAAGTTCTGGGTGGGTAGAATTTGTTGATTGAAGACGATACAAAATGTGATGCCAGAGCTTAAAATTATGTTAGTAAAAGAGAAGACTAGGCTCATGTAGTGACAAGATGGGAAATCGCTTCGGGCGCCAAATATTTTAGTGCTGCCATTTTTCACCGACATCAAAACCTCCTGGATATAATTGGGAATAGTGAAAAACTTTGCGTCATTTTATCTTGAGTTGAACGAGTTATTTTTTCGGGGATACATAACCATTGACTTGTTCCTTCTTTCTGCAGTGATCTGAAATAAGACTATGTTGCCAACTTTATTCCTAAGTCTCAGAAAACTTTTAAAGCGCCAAATTATTTTCAGATATATCTAAAAGCTACATAATATATTACATATTCTTCGTACATTTATTTTGACTTATATTGGTTTAAAACATGATTGTTCCTAAAGTACAGTTCCAAATTCCATACTAAGAAAAGGATTTCTGAGCCTGGCCCTGCTGTTCCGGAAAAAAAAGAAGAACATCAAAATATTGATTTCATACATCTATATGCAATCACCAACATGTAGAATCGGGTAAAAGAATATAAATTGGTCATGAACAGCAAGGGACGTAACATGTTTCCTGACACAAAAGTAATTGTAGCAATAAATGCTAGCTAAACTAAATACCCTGCGTCGATTTTCAATACAAAAACCTAATAACACTTAATCGAAGTTAATCAGTCCAGATAATTTGTGTTGAATATGGAACATCATCTAATGTACAGTGATTTTTCAAGCCATTGTTTGAAATGTTTTTTCATCCCATATCCTGGTTGGGAAAGGTCATGCATGGAGTATATATACGATGTATTAGACTATTAAACTCATTGTATAACCATATAAAATATATGTATCAAATTCTTAATGAGATATCTTTTAACATAAAGATGCCCTTTCAAAATTAGCAGAATGTTACCGATGTGATATCTGTTTTTGCACCCCTCTTTGTAATGATGATCTTATTTGTATTACTCCATGTAGATGGAAATGACGATTGGAAAGTAAAGTAAAAAAAACTATACGGATACGTGTTACATCTTAATTACTTTTATCAATATTCACAGGTCGCAAATAGATGCATTTCAAAGGGGAAAAGCCGTCTTTTTTACAGAAAATATTTGTGTCATTTTCGCAGAGAAATATATGCTTTCTGAATTTTCAAAGCTGAAAAAGAGAAATATGAAAATTGTTCCCGTGCTTTGTTGTTCTGTGGGACTGGGAGAGGGGATGTTAGTATTTGTGACTTGAAGGTGATATTTGGTTTGAAATGAGAGATAGGGTCATGGGTTGTATAAATCTTGTTTTTGAAAGTGTTTGGCTTGCCTTAGATAAGAGAGACGGTGATTCCAAGATGGCAAGCGAGTTTCCATCAAGTAATTATACATCTATCTAATATCAAAGCAAGCTTGGAGAGAGGCAAAGGGAGAGAGAGAGAGAGAAGGGGGAAGATTTTGAGAGATTAAATGATATATATATATATATATATATGTGTGTGTGTGTGTGTGTGTGTGTGTGTATATGTGCGTCCATGTATCCAGTCAAGTCAGTGCTTCACAGTTCCATGCTTGTGCTATGCTCAGATCATGTTCAACTTCTTTTGGGAATCATCACCTTGCTTCCATTCTGGTACGCACCTAAAAAGATTGATTCATGTTAGGCACGGCTATTTTTCTATCTATCTGTTAATTACTTGTTTTAGCTAAATGTAATCAAAGTGTATACTGCGGATATTTCTCTCAAGTCATGAAGCAGAATACGGAATACAACTAAATGTGGCTTTTCAAGAAAGCATTCAACTCTTTTCAAATCCCCATAGTCTTGAAAGTCATAACTGTACAAAGTATAGATCCTGTATACATCTGACTACTAACACACACACACACACACACACATACACACACACACACATACACACACACACACACACACACACATATATATATATATATATATATATATATATATATATAATCACAGCAGATTCCTTATCAGGCTACATAAAAACTCTTAGCCCATCAAACGTTCAAAAGGGGTTAATCGAGACGTAGTCCATCAAGCTCTCAAGAGGGGTTAATCGAGATGATACCAGTTCACTCAACCTCCTCTCAGCTCGCTTTCAGATGATCCTCAAAAACCGAAATTGTGAGGAGAAGGGAATCAAAATAGACGGCAGATTTACAGACAGTATAAAACTTTCTTCTGAAAACCTACCAATTATCCAACTAATGCTAGATGAACGATATGAAAAAAGCAAGAAATTGGAGTGCACATGAACATCAGCAAATCAAATGTCATGTGCAGCAATCACGCCAGAAAAAAAAATCCAAGATGCAAAGCTTGAGGAAGTAGTCCACTACATCAACCTAAAACAACACCACTCCATGCCCCCCCCCCCCGCAAAAAAACAGGATATCTAGAGAATTGGCGCCAAACAATGAAAAGGCTTCAGTAGAAGAAGCTCAATCTACAAAAACGAAAAGATCCCTAAACAGATAGACACCACAACTGACAACATTGAACCATAAAGATCACATGCTCAAATGAGGCCGGCAGGATACAAGACAATGAGACGATCTGGGCAAATTCAGAAAGTGTTAATCCTGCAACTCCCACAATAGTGACGTGAAGCAAATCCAACGGACAGTCAATATCTAACTACAAAGTATGAGAGGCCGATGATGATAACTTGATAACTGTCATACATTTTTTGTGGGATGACATGGTTTTTAAACATTGAACTTCAAAACAGTTAAAGAAGACATCCTGAACCAGTAACCGATTAGGATAATGGCCAACTATGACAATGACAACGATGATGATGATGATAATCACTGAATTTTTTTTTTTTTATATCAATGAATATGTCATGACAAAATTGCTTTTGTTTGATCAGTTCTTCTACGACAATAGAATTTAATGTTGTGCTTTGTCTGTATTCAGATGGGTGACGATCAAGAAATTCCTTGCGCCATAAACTTCTTGGGATCATGTAGAAACATTCGTCCCCATATCATCATCACCACCACCACCACCACCACCACCACCACCACCACCACCATCATCATCATCATCAATCTTTTCAAGTCTGTCGTTGGACATAGAACTTCCCCGCGATTTGCCACATTTATCTATTGTGCGCGTCGTGGAGTCAGTATTTCCTGAATTCGTCAAGTCCATCACTGTTTTGTCGTCTTTGGTTCCGCATGTGATCTCTAGGGGATCCATGTTGTGGATCATGATGCCCATCACTTCTCTTTCATTCTTGCAACATTGCCTGTCCATTACCATTTGAGATTTTTAATAATTTTTATATCTCAGACACTTTTTTTCTCCTTTATGTACTGTGCCGTCTTGTCATTTATCCACGTTAGGTTGAGCATGATTCTCTCATGCACACACTGTATGCTTCTCAGTTTGTAGGTCAATCTCTTTGTTGGTTTCCATGTCTCAGCATCATAAGTGACTATCGGGAAAAGGCATTGGTTGTATATTCTTCTTTTCAGGTTTATCAGGATCATTAGTTTTTTGAACGTTGAGTTTGCTCTGCCGAAGGCTTGCCATCCCAGGGTGATTTTTCACATCAGTTCTTCCTCTTGTGCGGGTCTCATGGAGATTCATTGTCCTAGGTTGATTTAGTATTCTATCTGAAGAATTTTTCATTTTTTATCTTGACAGTTATGTTTCTATTCTCAATATAATTATTGCACATGATTTTTGTTTATGTGTAGGTCGACTTTTTTTGCTTTTTTTTAGTTCATCTAGCATCAGTTGGATGTCATGTAAGTCGATGTCGTCTGCAAATATGAGGTTGCTAATTAGTAAACACTGTCACATGGCCTACTAGTTTTCATTTCACAACGAGGAACAGGTAAGACGATTACAAAAAATCGTCAATGGATCAGCTCTCCACTTTGCCCTTTGTTTGGCAATTATAACAACAAAAAAAATCAGACTCACCAAAAATATGCTAGACGTAGGAAGAGTGACGAACTCAAGTTCGGTTCAAAGATTGAACACTCCACTGAGAATATAAGGGTTTCGTCAACTTTTTTTATGAGCATAAAATTAAGAGTAGATGCTATTCTCTTCAGTCATCTAACTCTATTTCACCATCTATATATGATCAATACTTATGGATGACCAGCAACGCAAAATTACTCAAAACGGGAGACTTACAAGTAGAACAGTAAGTTGCTTCTGTATTTTTTTCTACTATCATGTGGCATTCATTTCAAAGCGGTAAATATCTTCAGACTTGAGAAATGTCTGAAACATGAATCATTGCACATCAAACCTATGTAGCGATAAAATTCAAATAGTACAACTTACTTTGATTAAGTTAGGTCTGGAATTTAAATCTTCGAAGTCTCTCTCTCTCTCTCTCTCTCTCTCTCTCTCACTGTCACTTTCTTGCCCTCTCTCGTTCTCTCTGTCTGTCTCTGTTTCTGTCTGACTGTCTCTCTCCCTCTCTGTCTCTGTCTGTCTGTCTGTCTGTCTGTCTGTCTGTCTCTCTCTCTCTCTCTCTGCAGTAAGTCTCGCTATATGGTCGAAATACAAAATTTTCATGATGGTATTGTTGATATATTCTTTTAAGTACATGTTGCTGTTCCAAGAGGCCATAGTTGAACTCATTGGATACTAATATAAGCCATTATTACCTGGATTTATAAACACGTTTTTCCCCATTTATTTTTTATTAGGTTGAATGTACTTTCTGGTTCAAAGCGCTAAGTAAAAAGTTTTTGTTACCTTCTCAAGCATTTTTGTACACGGAATTATTTGATTAACTGCTTGTATATATACACACACACACACACACACACACACACATATATATATATATATATATATATATATATATATATATATATATATGTGTGTATATATATATATATACATGTATATGTATTTGTATATATATATACATATGTATGTGTGTGTGTGCGAGTGCGTACGTGCGTGCGTGTGTTTATCACCGTTCAGTATAGAAATTGTCGTAAAATTTATGTAGTAAATGCAATTTTTGGTGAACAAACACTGATAACTAGGAAATGGTGAAGCCAATGAATCTTACGCTGCAAAAAACGAAGAAAAAATGAACACAGTGCGATACTCTAGCGTTTGTGTGTGTGTGTGCGTGTGTGTGTTCCCTTGACAAACGTATAACTACCTATTCATACCATCATATTATATTTGACTCGAATGTTTTTCCCAAATCAAAAGATTGAATTTATTGACTCTCAATTCAAAGATTTCTCACCACTTCCAATTACATGTATTGAAAGTTAAAGACTATGTTACTTGATGGATATTTGGGATATCTTTCTCATTTTTTGTGATGCCCCCCACACAAACACTTATTTACATATTTTTGTCCCCTTTCACTTTTGATATACGATGAACTGGATGATTTTATCCCTGGTATTCCCGACAACATGGATATAAATCGAAAGATTTATTAAGGGAAAAAATGTAGAAATACTGGATAATGGAACTTCAATATTATGAGACGAGTCTTGAAGACTTGCCATGGATGTACTGGTGCAAAAGGTATCATTGCAAAATCGATTTTCCAAGTTTACATCTAACAAAAGGTCGATTTATCATAAAACAAATGTATTCTCCATTGACCATCAAGAAGGAAAAATATTTCAAGATGAATAAGATGAAACAAAGCAAAATGCAAACAAAACAAAAACATTTTCAAGTCATATTATGGAAACTATATATGTTTCAGCCCTGTAGCCACATCGCTGCAACACATGGTGAATATATATGTATGTATATATATAATATATATATATATATATATATATATATATATATATATATATATATATATATATATATATGTGTGTGTGTGTGTGTGTGTGTGTGTGTGTGTACATATATATATATATATATATATATATATATATATATATATATATATATATATATATATATGCATGCATGCATGCATACATGATACAGTCAGTCAAACAGGACGAGGCATATAAAAAAACTTGAGAAACATATGTGGATATTTTTGTTGAAAT
>OY735199.1:85362097-85400801 GCA_963457665.1 Thysanoteuthis rhombus | reverse complement strand
TTTCACGTTTGCTCCTAATTCAACTTAGATAATGCAGTTCGAATAGATCGAAAATGTCAGAAAGGAAGATGTATATAGTAACAGCAGGGGAAAATATTGGTAAATAGGTCCGATATTTATTAAGCAATCAAATTTCGAAATAACCCAATCTCTTATACAAAAAGAAAGAAGCACAATATCAATGGTTCTGGTCCCACTGTTACGGGGCAAATTAAAACAATTTATTTCTGTGAAAAAAAAAAAACAATGTAGTTTACCTATATTTATTCAATGCTGTTACTCACAGTAAGAAAATAATCTACAATCAATGTAATTAAAACAATGTGATTAATTAACTTTTTTCTCGACAAATCAAAGGGATTTAATAATTTGATTCAACGGACAAACAGGAAATAGTGGAGAGAAATGAAACATACGTATTACTCCTAGTTTCATTGTTTTAAGTAAGTATTAGCAGATTTTTTTTGCTTTCATCTGAAGCTTTTGTTGTTTGGTCTGTTGTTCAAGACCACACTGGAGACACTATATATATATATATATATATATATATATATATATATATATATATATATATATTGCCGTTTTTGATATGTCATGAACCTTAATTGTAATACCATAATGCAGTTAATGTCATGTATATTACCTTTGTTATGATGTAATCATAAATTTTAACTTACTCTGATAGAAAAAAGCCTGAACTTGATGATAAATAATAATAAATTATATTTCTTCAAACTGTACCCTTCTGTTTTTATATGCAGTAGGCTCCGTGATCGATTCATTTTCTACCAATAAAAAAAAGCCGCTGTTTTCTAGACAAATATTCGTAAGTAAGACGGGAGGAAAAATTCACAGTTAGATACTGCCAACAAAACTTTCACCTATTTTTTCAATTTGGACTGGCCAGCTGGTTGGATGGATATATATATATATATATATATATATATATATATATATATATATATATATATATATATATATATATATATATATATATATATCGAATGCAAAATTTCTGTGGGTGGGGAATTATGCATAAGTAAATATATGTCGGAATGAAGTCCTACTGCCTATTCAGTTCTGCTTAGGGTCTGAAGCAGAGAGAGAGAGAGACACACACACACACACACAAACACAGAAACAGAGAGCAGAGAGAGAGAGAGAGAGAGAGAAACAGAGACAAAGAGAGAGAGACTTGCTAACATCACTTGAAACTGGAGGGAAGCATGAGGAATCAAACATAGGAAGAGTTGGAGACCGGTGTAGATCTGAGAATATGTGTAATGAAATTGGACTAAGATAGTTAGCAGTTAAGGTATTGAGAAAGGTTCAAAACACTGATTCAAATAACAAAAGACAACAAAGAGAGGGTCCGGTCACAGCTGACATGCAATCCCTGGCCAATCAAGTGTAACACAAAATTTATTCTTTGATATTTTTTGAATCCATCACTCGATTTTTCCAGCAAACTTATTATTATTATTATTATTATTATTATTATTATTATTATTATTATTATTATTATTATTATTATTATTATTATTATTATTATTATTATTATTATTATTATTATTATTATTATTATTATTATTATTATTATTATTATTATTATTATTATTATTATTATTATTATTATTATTATTATTATTATTATTATTATTATTATTATTATTATTATTATTATTATTATTATTATTATTATTATTATTATTATTATTATTATTATTATTATTATTATTATTATTATTATTATTATTATTATTATTATTATTATTATTATTATTATTATTATTATTATTATTATTATTATTATTATTATTATTATTATTATTATTATTATTATTATTATTATTATTATTATTATTATTATTATTATTATTATTATTATTATTATTATTATTATTATTATTATTATTATTATTATTATTATTATTATTATTATTATTATTATTATTATTATTATTATTATTATTATTATTATTATTATTATTATTATTATTATTATTATTATTATTATTATTATTATTATTATTATTATTATTATTATTATTATTATTATTATTATTATTATTATTATTATTATTATTATTATTATTATTATTATTATTATTATTATTATTATTATTATTATTATTATTATTATTATTATTATTATTATTATTATTATTATAATGAAGTAAATGAAAATTACGAACTGGGTAGGGAAGACTGGCTTTCTCCGTGGTTGATTTCCATCTTGCATTTGTGCATGCATTTGTTCATTCACTTTGATCACACGGGTAGTTATTGTAAATAAGAAAAGTTGGGAACCAATACCATTGCAAGGAGTAATAATTCGATTTTATATAATTCAATTCTCTTTGCAGGTCGGAGTTATTGGGTGCAAAACAAAATGGAGAAAAAATATTTGGTTTATTGTTCTGAAACTGCACCAAGCATTAATGGAGCATCTGATCAATGATTGATTGCTTTTTGCACGGTTCAGAATTGGTCCTATAGATTCTGGCGTGGACATGAGAGCGTTGGGTAAGCATTAACATTCAGGTAAGAAGCAATCCCCTGACAATGAGGTACTAACCGTTTCAAATGCGTTAGTTTCTTTCACTCTAGGATATAGGACTTTCAAAACATTTTTACTCCAATATTACCTGTCAATGATGTGTGATATATATATATATATATATATATATATATATATATATATATATATATATATATATATATATATATATATATATATTCATATATATATTCATATATATATATATAAATATGTACGTGTGTGTGTGTTTTAGATACCTGCAATAGACAGGCCTCTTATGATGAACGATCTTGCAGATTCTTCCAACTCTCCACAGCACTCGGTCATCTCAGATATTCCTATACTATGGAAGTGACCAAACCAAGATATTTTTGAATATTGTATATACGGCATTCTGACAATATGTTCTGTTATAATTTACTTTTACAAGTTATAATGTGGATGTTCCTGACAATTAGTTTTAAATATCATATTTTTTTCGTTTTTTTCAATGTCTGTGTACAGTTTAAAATGGAACCATACTGGTTTTCACGTCAAACACGCCCCCTGTCTCAAGTTCATAAATAAATCATGTATGCATCTTATTTGTATTTTGAAGTATATGTTACTATCTCTTATTTGCCCATAAAAGAAGAAAATTTGAGCAATTCGAGGTACTGATTATTTATCAATGGTTCCAAAGAATACAAATCATTTGAACTAGTAAGAGACTGATTACAAAGGCGAGAGAGACTGATGCATTACAATCGGCTGAAAAGCATCTGATGTCAATACAAACATACTGAAGATCACCTTGTCAGAGAAGTTTAAGTAAAATATACCATACATGTATAAAGTTACTTATTATTCACGGTGGATGAACATAAGAAAAAATGAAATGCACAGAGAAAAGACTTAGAATCACACGGAGATCTATTGAAAGAACGATTCTAAGGATAACAGCAAAAAGTGAAATAAGATCAGCAATGATCCGTGGACGAAACGAGTTGAACTATACGGATAATGAGACGAAAATGGAAATGGGCAAGCTGTTTCCAGCAAAATAATAACCTATTCATACCCAACAACCTAGTAAAGGAGGAACAGACACAAAATAGTGAATGGGGCAGTTAAGGTCCATTTTATGCATATGCCTATGTGAAATCTTTGATGTATAACTTCTCAAATTGTGGATGAAATGGTGCTTGAGGTATCGAATCATGCCACTTCATGTGATTGTCACCTTTTACTATAATCCATATATTGTAAATGGTGTAATGATAATTGGGGCATAAGCAAGGGCAGCTGAATCCGTAGCCAGTGTAAGGGCAACTTTTATTTGTATAAACGTTAATTTTTGGGCACCTTTGTTCAATAACCGACCTATTGTGTTCATGATTCTTTCAATCAAGAGATTCTTTAGAGCTAAATTGAATCAACACATGCAACTTTTTTCCAGTAATGTAGAAAAGTGCTTACGAGTTAATGGCTTCCAGGATGAAAGTATTTTCTTATTCAATTATGTTTCTATTTCCAAAATAGATTCAAAGAAAAATTAAAATGCTTCAATTTCTTAAATTGGAAGTCGAACAAAGGTGAGGCAAGTAATGTGGAGAGTAATGAAAGAAATCTAAAAATTAGTTCAGTCTGACGATTTTTCTCAAACAGAACAACACTTTCGAAAAACTTTGGTCATATGGAAAATGTGAATGCAATTTCAGATTTTTAATTGGTTTTTGATAGATGATAACACTTGAAATACGTTAAGGTATCTGTTTCCGTGAATATTATTGGGCATTACTCTTGTTTGGGTGATATAGTGGTAATCACATTAATACATAAGATATTTTATACACAATTACAAACAGCTGACGAAAAAAATGTTTTGAATTATTTTATAATAAGAGATATATCACAAAATAAGTTTACTGCTTTTTTAAGGTCTTTACCATTTTGTAGAATACATGAATGACCTGAAAAAAGACAATCCTCGCCAAGTTTACCAAAGGTCTCGTTTAGGGCATTGACTCTATAGAGTGTGTATCATAATGGCTTTTACAGGTTTGTTTGTATCCAATCTTTTTCCTTTTCGATCGAATCAGATTCAGTCAGTAATGTCTAGAAGTTGATATGTATTTTACTCAGAGATTATTCCTCAATATTTCTGAAAAATATATTCAAAACAATCATGCCAATGCAATGTATTCAACGTTTTTTTGGAATTAAAATAATATATATATATATATATAATTTATTTGAAACCGTCAATTAAACTTGTTTGCAAAGGAGTCGACATGATATTTCAGTTTTCAAGCTGTTGCGGTTGTGTATGTGTATATCACTCATGTATGTCACACAAACACTACTAAATGCTGAAAATGTAAATATTAACTCTTTATGTCCATGAAATACATTTGTTTTTGTTTTGTTTTGTTTTTAATTTCCATCATTGAACTAGCTTTTAGTCGGGGTTCAATCCGAAATATAAGTCTCTGTTAAGTTGATCCCTCAGTGTGAGTCTAGTTGTATTAACATTTGTTTTTATTTGTAAAATTCAGTCTTTGTTAGTGATCATTGTTCAACAGAAAGCAAGACAAATGACTCATTCGTTTATCAGACCATTTGAAAATGTCTGATTGATCACCTACAACACAGCATCCTGCCAAAAGATATGCTTGGTATTTAAAAAAACCCCGATACATTGTCTAGATAACTA
Source organism: Thysanoteuthis rhombus (assembly GCA_963457665.1). Lineage (NCBI taxonomy): Eukaryota > Metazoa > Mollusca > Cephalopoda > Oegopsida > Thysanoteuthidae > Thysanoteuthis > Thysanoteuthis major. The sequence continues at coordinate 85,395,564 of OY735199.1, read as the reverse complement.
TTCTCCTTTATCTATATTTCGTTGAGGTTATTATTCTGACATTCAGCAAAGCAAAACATACGTTCATTATTAGACTCAAATATAAACACCAAACACTGATACACCCGCCTGACTTGGACTGAGGTAATGTTGCCACAAAAAAGCATGATAAGGACTACTGTGAAAAGCACGATAAGAACTATGACCATTCCCGCATGTTAAGTTCTTAGTACAATTATTTCTCATAAGAATAGGTTACATTCTAATTTTACTCATACAGCTGAAGAATGGCCCATGATTAAGCAAAACAGAAACTTGCAGTCATTCTTCTTATTCAACTACTCTAATTTTAAACTCTGTATTTTGCTACCGAGTAATCTTGACTTTATATTCATAATTTTAGGATGGAGACTTTTCACGATGATTTTTGTTTCTTATATTAGCTCTACTCAATTGTACTGCTGTGACATTTTATTCAATAGACTTGGTTGATTAACTGTTTGAACACTTGAGTGTATCATAATTCAGGCATTGATCTTTAAATATGATTAACGTTCCAGATGCTACGGCAAAAAGTCACTAGTGTAATACTCAACTCAATATAATCGTTGGAATTGAATGGAAATACAGATTGAGGCATAATCAGATTTCGGATTCAAAGTAATTTTTTGGCATGAACCAAAAAATTGCAGTTCAGAGCTGAAATCTAAGGGGTGAATTAATCAGAACAGTGGATCGTTCGGTTATTTTAGTCAAATCGTTCAGTTCAAAGAGAGACAAAAACGTACATTCACATTTCTGATAAAAACTTTGAACCCAAAACTGTCATGAATGTTTACTAATATATATGACGAATGACATCTTTGTACAATGGTCAGTTGTCGAGTAATCACTACGTATAAACATTCATTGCAGTAAGATGAATCTTTGCCTATCATTATTAATTTTGACTCATAATTCTTTCACGTAAACTTTCAATAAAAACATGTAAAGAGTATAAAGTTATCCCTCAAATGTTGAGCTCCTCGAGCTTGGAACGTCAAGCAGTTTACGCTGTTCCCCACGTCTGAGAAGTTTGAATTACCGAATTTTTTTCTGGCTGTAACGCATTGTACTAATGTTTAGTATAGAAATTTTACATGAACATTTATTACACTCAATGTTTTGAGATAATAAGTAAGTTGGCTTAATATAATTCTTTTTTCAGATGGAGGTAATTGTGAAAGGGAACACAGTATTGTGCGAACATTCAAACTTTAAATCCTAATTTTTTCAAGCACGCATCAACACTGTTTACTTGAGTCAAACACAGCTGGACAAAAACGAGATGTGATCAATTAAGCATTGACTTGCATTGTAAATCAAGTCACCATTGAACCCGAGGGAATTTTTTTAAATCATTAGCAATAATCCTTTTACTAGATATAATGAGGAGCGGATGATTACATTTTCAGTCTTAGTGAAGCTTAGTGACACAAATGTAACCAGCCAGCCAGCCAACCAGCCAGATTCAGTTTAAACTGGACACAATCTATATTGACAGTGCTGATGCCGATATCGACACTTTTGATGGAACGTTTCTAAAAATGATCTAAGTCCGTCTGGGTTAACATCAAAGTTGCGTCAACATCAAATCGAAACAAAATGTTCGATAAAATTAGTTTCTCAACAAGATTGCCCCTTTGAGTATTTTAGCACCCGTACCAGACATGGTTGAATTAAATCTGAGCAAGGTTTTTTTTTTGCAAAAGAAGAGGCAGGAACTCAAGATTTATGAACACGGCTAATTACTTGTTGCTAAACATTTTGTCTAAAAATCTGACTTGAAGCAAATTTTATCTCCTTTTTGTCAGATAACATCTGCCTAATTCAAGTACACCAGATTTTGTGGAAAATTCATGGTTCGTAAATATTGAATCTATTTTTTTCAAGTTGAAGTAATTACGTGAAGGGAAACATGCAGATGAATCTTGATCTGGAGTTGGATATCTCTTTGCAATTGAAGATTACAGCTGAAATCATTTCTTGCTTTCTTTTTCACTTTCGTATTTTGCTATGATGAGAAAGCAGAGTCGCCCGTGTTTAAGATTTTTATTCTGTCCCTTCCTTCACGTAGCAGTGAGATATGATCGATTGGGAAAATGGATAAGAGAAATATTTGATTTGAGTTGCCAGTGTTACATGATAGAACTCTGTCCTTTAAAGGAAGTTCTTTTAGCTTCAATCTTTAATTTCGTAGAGGAACTCAATTTAAGATCAGAATCTAACATCATGTTTCCTTCTTGTAATTACCCTAACAATATTTTAGACTCATAAATCTTTCACTAAATTGTGTGTGCTTAAAATATTGGTATAACCTATAAAAACCCTGGGATTTTTTTTTAAATATCAGATTCTTGTTTCAGCAGTGGTTGATATTTTGATCTAAGGATAGAAAGGAAACGAAAAAAAATAAAGCAGGGATTTCGTTTCGATCAATTAGTATGAAATAATGTAATTATTAAATATGCTAAATATTGACCTGCTATGAAGGTACAGCGATATAACCGAAATTCTTAAAGAATCTGTGTATGTTCTATTTGGCCGAAGGCTTGCAACTCTTCAGGTCCAAATATATATCCTCATGTTCTAGATAAAGTAAAATAAAAGTAAAAAAAATATCGATGCTTACATTGACAAACATTGTACAGGGGTGCATATCAAAGTTAGAGTCAAGGTTATTCAATTTCCAGATTTTTGAAAACGAAAATTAAATATAGATTAACCTTATGAAGAATCCGACGTATTATACACATACAAACTTGCATGCGTGTGTATATATATATATACATACATATATACGTATATACATATATACATATATATATATATATATATATATATATATATATATATATATATATAGATATATATATATATAAATATATATATATATATATATATATATTATACACATACAAACATGCATGTGTGTGTGTGTATATATATATATATATATATATATATATATATACACACACACACACACACACAAGCATGTTTGTATGTGTATTATATGTCGGATTGTTCATAAGGTTAATCTATATTTAATTTTCGTTTCTATATTTTAATTTTCGTGTGTGTGTATATATATATATATATTTATGTATATATATACATATATATACACACAAACATGCATGTTTGTATGTGTATAATATATATATATATATATATATATATGTATATACGTGCGTATGTATGTATGCATGTGTGTATGTATGTGTATGTTGAGTGTGTAAAGATGTTCTGTGTAAGGGCAGTTTGATAGTGATTGCTGTGGTAACTTTTCGACCGTACCTGGCCAGTCAAAGCTTGTGATGTTATTAATTGAAGCTAAAGCAGTAGTCATAGTTTGTTATTTTGTCGTGTTCTGGATTTTAATGGAAGCACACACACAAATTAGAAATGGATTCCTTAGAAAAAAATTGCCACCTGGATAATTAAAAAAGAATTGCTATTGGAAAAAAATACATCTCCATGTAATTCATAATAAGGTACTCTTTGTCTTGATGGAGATCGGGACTAACCTAAGAATATCTCATAACCTTGGATTAGGTAATAGAATAAAAAAATTAAAAAATGACCACTACACTGCTCAATACCATTCGAATAATTAATAATTGATCGAGTTAGAAAGTGTTCTTCTTCTGGTTCCGTTTTTTGATGACAGTTCACAGCTTATAGTTCTGTAAATATGTACGAAGTTCTCTGCACTTGGTTTCAAAAGCACCAATTCCTCCATAGGAATATATTCGACGTGTACACTTCTTTGATCTTTTTCCTCATGTCAATGCTTATTGAGAGGAATTATTAGCGTATTTTAAGACTTTGCTGGCTCTGACACTGGTTTGAACCCAAGTCATACTGAACAAAGGTCGAGCAGTTCACCGCATGGCAATGGTGAATCGACCATGGGTTTTTTTATGTAGTTCTTACAATCCTTGTTTGGACGATATAGAGTTTTCCTTTTTTTAAATATTTGAATTAGCCCTTAGTATGTCGATCTCATCATTGAAAAATTGAATTCCCCTTGGGGACGAATTTATGGATCCTCATCTGAGAAATAATAGGATTTTGTGACGCCAAGTTCAAAAGAAATTAGAAATAATTGGTCTTGTATCACATGCTGCCTCATAACAAAGTCTTGTCATCAATTATTGTTGAATTGTAGTTTGCCATTTATTCGGTCGAAATATTCTTAGATTTCCCACGGCATCACTTAACATTGATTACACTCGTCTGTTTTCAGTCAGAATGAGCTTGAAGTATGTTGACTTAGAGACAATAAACCTTTTTACTAAATTATTTGGGTTATAATAAGAGGATTTTCAATATATTCAATAGATTGGGAAACATTAATTACGATGCATTTTATTTTTTCATTGCTAATTAGTATCTCATTGAGATTAAATTCAGTATTATTTGGATTCCCATTGGGCAATTTTTCAAGATGAAAAAATCGTTTAAAGAGTTTGCTGTTTGAAATATTGGGTAATTAGCAACTTTTCCTACCCCTGAGTTGAAAAGATCATTGTCACCTTGTTCATCATAAAAGTCTATGTTAATTCAGTATGGGTCCCTATCAAATCTGAGATAAGGTGGGGGGTCCAATGTGGATTGAACCCCGTAACGAGAGCTAATGAGATTAAGATACAGATTTTTACAGAATAAAATTGATCGATGTATTCTTTCATATCGTTACTTGACATAATTTTGTTCCAAGCCTCCATAATTTCATCAAATATCCGTTGATAACAATAATAAATTGCTGCCCCATCATGTTGAATATCTGTATATAGTACAAATACTCAAAAACCTGTCTGAATCCTACTACAAGTACGCTGGAATATAGGAACATATCATGTATTCATAGATATTTTTTTCAAAATTTGTTGGAGATCCTAGATGCCTAATTTGTACAAATCAACTCAATCCCATCAATCTTCATCTTAGCGGAGCAGTTATTGTATAATCCAAGAGTTTAATTGAAATAGATTATTGAGTGGTAACCTTGTGAGAGAATTATCGGTGTGATCTATGTTATCTGTGGGCACAAAAAATATTTTCCTTTCCGTTCATTCTTATCCTTGTATATCCAGGCTTTGGGAGGTATATCAACTTCAGTCCACTCTTAGAGAGCCTTGTTAAGCTTCCATCCGACACTTCTCTCCGGGTAATTCTGAAAATAGTGAATCATACTCCAGAAGATGGAATCATCAAAGGGATGGAATAAGGGCAGAAAGATGAATGAACAGTACATGATTGATATATTTTGATATTAGTATTTTCCTCACTTGAAATCTTTAAAAAAAACTGTTTATTGACCTTACCATACGCATGGAGAACATTGTTTCTATGGATCTACGTTTTAATTCGGACATAATGTAGTTTACGAAGGATTGTGATAACTTTTCGTGCAATATTCTCTCGATCAAGTTAATTTTGGGCATTTTGTCTTGGGAGAATAGAACTTTTGCATTATCAGTGAAAGATGACTGAAACTAAAATGATATTATGAATGTCAGATTCTTAAGTTAGTCCCAAATTAATTTAGTATCAAATATGATAAACATTATCTTGAGAAAAATTGATAAGTTTACGTCAAACAAATTAGAGCTATTTGTCCCATTCTTTTATGTAACACAATTTTTTTATAATAGTTATTCGTTTATCTTCACTGAATGGTTCCATTCTGTTGAAACGATTATGTTTGCACAGGACTTTAGTGTGCACATACTCTGGCTACAGGAAAAAGTTCAGTAAAATATTCTTTCATACACCAACAACGAAAATAGGAGGCATGACAAAAAATGATCGTCACATTATATAAAGCATAACCCTCTCCATATGAAACCATTGCGAAAACGCAAAAAAATACAAATACAATCATCATTATTTAAACTAGGTAGAAGATAAACAATTTAAAGTTCTCCTTTAACAATTTGTGTGTCAAGATCCATTCAGTCATTGACTGTATTGATTCAATTGGCCGGAATCTATTTCGATTTATAGCATACCTCGTTTTATCTAATGCTTCATATATTTTGAACAACATTGATTTCTGATCAGGTTATAGAGATCCTCTTCTCAAGTGCTAAGTATGTTCACTCTGTAATAACCTTATCAACGCTGTGCCAACTCTTGTCAACTAAACCATGATTGGATTTTTCTTTTCAAGCGATCAGATCAAACCATTTCTTTTCAAAAAATGAGTGATTTAATATCAGTTTCCAGGGATGAATCTTGAGAATCGAGCAAATTGGAAATCCGATTCCTTTAAACTTCAGTTATTATCAATGATAATTTGGAAGCTCGGCCCATATCTGCCCATACCCTTTACTTTAGAGAGTCACATGTTTTGTTGATTAATCTCAGACTTGAATGTCCGAGCAGCACTTCTGAATCCAATTCTTTTTTTAAGTGAAAATATTTTTTTCCTAAATGTTTATATATCATTCAATCTAATTTGTATTAACAAAGCCTCCATTTCAAATAAAACATAATTGAAGAACGAAGTAAAGATTTAGAATATCAGGACATAATGGCTTAAATCAATGTATGGTGATTATTTATACACATTGTCAAAGAATATATATGTCACAAAAATGAAGTAAAAGAGCAGGAAATCAAAACATCAATTCGTCAATGAAATACGTTCTTAGGAGATTATGCTTTGAAACATAATTCCATACTAAATTAGCTCTTTGAATTATGTTAACAGTGCTCACAGTTGTTCATAAAAGTTCAGACTTTTAACTGATCCAACATTAGGGAAAAGAAACATATTAATGATCAACCTGATTATTCGATGTTTCAATCGACCACCATCAACAAGTTGGGTTGTTACTTGGATAAACACCCATTGTGAAATGTTTCAACTAGTTTTGAGTTAGCCTCAAAATATTAGTTTCAAACCCTTCTGTAAACTTCAAAATAAGAGTTCATTAAACAATTTGATAGACCAGGCGTGTAATAACCTATGAATTTGAAATTTTGATTCGGATGTTCGTTTGACTAGATATGTGTTTAATTTTTTTCTGAATCTTTCAAAGTATTTTTAATCCTATTCCAAAGAAAATTGGTGTCGTAAAGAAACAGAACAATATAAATTTATTATATGACTTATATGACATAAATTTTATCAGAATATATTGTTTAATTTTCAATTTCGAATGTGAAATCGTTGATAACATGAACTGCTAAAATTAACTACGTAACAGTACAAAATTGCTTTACAGCATTGTCTGTTTTCAGCAATTATTAAAATCAAGTGTGCATAGATCAAAGAGTAACGAATGATATGTAATTTCCTCCTAACCAGCTGATTTGGAATGGTGAGCCATGAAGATTTTATTGAATAAAGAATGACGTCTCACAAGATTCATTTTCGGACAATATCTCTGACTTCTTTGATCCTGAGATCAAAACATTCATTTCATCTCTCAAACGAACCAGTATGAAAAATGTACTTCTATTTCCGTCATTTTTCAAATAAACGACACTTACTTCCTATTTCCATTGCGATAAATTATCTCTTTGGTCCTCACAAAAATAACCAGAAGTGCCATCAATGAAAAATATAAATTGAGAGCTAGCAGTGACTCACAGATTGCTTCCGTTTAGCAGCCTACACAAGCTGAAAAGTTGACCTCACTCAGTAAGTAGATCAATTGATAGGTTTTTTGAGCCATTACGACATTAAGTGTGTTTTATTCGTACGAAGAAAATCAAAATGCTAACGTATCATGCCCAATTTATTTTTACTATTATTATATTAAGCAAAAGCATTCAAATCGTTCCGTCTTCCACTAAAATCAGTTTTGGCCAAGGATAATTACTGCATGGAACATCGTGTGTTCAATACTGACGAGCTCCATGAATGGTTTTGGATTCATAAATGTGCAATATATTCTGGTATATGATGCATATTAGATTTAGCATGGTCAGGGCTGAATTAATTAATTAATTAAGTGTTCAAAGTCATCTAACGGGCTCTTCAGTTTCAGGGGCCTTGGGCTCAATGTTTTTGAGCTATCTATTCTAATTCAATGATCCTACATTTCCTGTATTGCTATAATGTTACCTTCAACTTAAATGGATGATCTGGCATTAACAGTGTACATTTCTAACTATTTACCAAAGAATGGTGTCAATACGTTGATAAAGTTATCAACAGGAGTTCGTAATCTATTTTATATTAATACAATGCAGACATATGAAGGTATTTGGAGCTTGAGTAAGGGCCACTGCATGAAGATCAAATTGGTGAGGAAATATTTATGCTTGAACATCTTGCTCATTTGACGTATCATGCACTGAAAACGGAACAGGAGATATGGGAAAAAAAGGGCACAGTAAATCAGTCTGGTGTTCTCTCTCGATCAGCTATTCAGTCTTCGTGTTTCTGGGTTTTTTTGTTTGTTTTTCTTTCTGGAAAAAAGGGGAAACAAGTGATCAAAGCTCCAAAAGAGAATAATAATATATTAGTCAGGTATCCGATGACCAGAAGTGGGGGATCACCCAGAGAAGAGAGGAAAAGTAATTCTGAATTGACTAATGAGCATGTTTATACAATATTTCTATCTCTCTCTCTCTCGCTCTCTCTCTCTCTTTCCATGTGTGTGTCTGTCTGTCCGTCTGTCTGTCTATCTCTCACTCTCTCTCTCTCTCTCTCTCTCTCTCTCTCTCTCTATATATATATATATATATATATATATATATATACATATATATATATGCGTGTGTGTGTGTGTGTGTGTGTGTGTGTGTACATATAAGGGGGGTTAGGGCAGAACATGAATGTCGCCTAGCTCATTCATCCACAACGTAACTGTAAAAGTGAAAAATGACTACTGGAGTTTTTTTGATCGAGAGAGACACAAGCAATGAGTACTACTATATTATTATCTTCAAGAAAATACATACTGTACATGGACATCATTCAATGATTTGATTGTCTTGAAAACTTGCTGTGCTCTGCCGCCGTTTTTAAGTCTAGGATAGAAATAAACAGAGCACATTTTTCTTGATCTCGGCTAATTTTGTCTTATATTTTTCTACATGTATGAAACATTTTCTACATGCGTCAAAGCTCTAAGAAGTGCTCGGGGAATTTGTGAGGGGTTTGATACGCCATAAACTTAAATTGATTTTGTTTTTTTCCAGTAACCTTTCCCTCACTCTGGTCTGGGTGACTAGATTTGATCTCCTCACCTATTTCTGTGTTTTAGATCCTGTATAATCGTGGCAAGACCATGTAATCTTTTTGGCATCTTCAAGGTGGTACAAGAGATGTGCCATTGGCCCCTTTCAGATTTAAACCGACATTGAATTTAGGAGTCTGTTACAGGGTTGATTTATTTTAGGGGGTCAAAGATACAACCTAATCAGCACTTGAGATACTTTCACTTTTCACTACCACTCGACTAAATGAGTAATTTGTTGAAATAAGATGGAATGCTGTCGGCCTTTTCCAGCTGATCCTGTCAGAGACAGCAAAGTAGCACGAAGCCATAAGAAGTCAATTTCATTCCATTGCAGATGAACATAGTTCTGTGAGATTGATTTTTCTTCATGGGGAAACATCACGTTTTGTATTGACTTAGTTTGATGTCAAATTTGATATGTGTAGCAGACCTTCAATTTCAGTGAGACTTGAATTGTTCCTTACCGAAGTTGTATCGGAAATGAATCAGACCTGTTTCATCTGATTTGATGCTTCACCCAAAATGTTCACCCTATTTATTAGTGTCTGACATGAAATTGCTCTTGGAAATTGTCTATATTTACTATTTACTCTCTCAATAGAAACAACCATATGACCACTGTTAATTGACAGCACATCATGGAAAGGTTGATCAATTAGAAGAATAAAGAAAAGGGTTATAATGGAATAAGATTCTTCCAACTAGACTTTAGGAGACAAGGATTTGTAACAAAGCCTGATAAAACAAATACCCTCAAACTATGGGATCAATTTACGATAACTTGCATCACCAAGGATCAGAACCAAATATATTATGGGAAGCAAAAGCCTTGGGAATCATTGAATCTTATCAAAAAATAAAATTGGCTCATAATGATGAAAAACTTGCAGATGACCGACTGACATCACTATTCACAACCTCGATCCCCAGAATAACATGCAAAGTTGTGCTAGATAATGATAATTGTGCTACGAACTAAAAAAAATTGATGAAGTACAAGAGAGATATGTCTCGTGGATCTTGAGTATGTCTATGTTCTACAACAGATGTGCAGACGATGATGATGATTATGAGGAGGAAGATGATAATTTTAAAAGAATAAAAAAAATATGTGGAATTTTTTTTCTTGGTACAATGAGAGGTGAATGTTAAATACTGATAATTATGACCTCTTCGGGCACAGCCGATATATATATATATATATATATATATATATATATATATATATATATATATATATATATATATATATATTCCAAAGGGAACCGTATATTGACAGTTCTGATGATATTTTTAGTTGATGGTTTCCAAAAGATAGATGGATCGGAATAAATGGCGTTTAGTTTAAATTTGTTTCAAGAGAATGATGATCGTGAATTTCATTGGATTTATTTTGAATCTTGGAAAAATGTTGAAAGTAAATAAATATGCATGAAATTCCTTTTAATCATCCGCTTTGAACCCATTAAACTGCCATTTTCCCTTTTGCATCCCCATTATCTCCTAACAAATCTGTCCTCATTCCAGTCATACATATTTACAGCAAGTCTCACTTCGACTCTCTGCAAGATACAAAGCCCATAAGGCTTTTTTCCGACAGCCTGCACCCTTTAGGCTAAAAAAGCGGGTTTCAAAAACGTACCAGATTTACCATGGAGTCTACTTTGAAAGGAACCAAAAGATATTGTCAGCTGATGAGTAATGCAGCAGTGAGCTTTATGTTTTTACATTGGTAAATAAAGAAATCTTTATTGGTGTTTTGCTATGTGGTTTTGGCAGTACGCAGTCACCCAAGGGCGAGAAGACAGTTTGTTGATTGGGATTTCTGATTATATTGCTCACTAAACGCTTGAAGTCCAACTACTTCTCATTTATTTTTTTCATCAGAAAATTTGCTAATTGTTTTATGCACTTCTCTAACCACATATTTTGAGATGTGACGTCAAGAAGTTCCGACTATTTTCATAGATAGCAGTTAAATTTTAGATAAACTGAAACATATATTCCCTGTGATTAGAGACACCTTAAAATAATATGATACCTCGTTTTGGAAAGACATGTATTCAAGATTTGACTCCAGGCAGGGCCTGAAATGTATTAGAACAAGAAACTATCAGCAACATTTTTTCTTCAGTTCTTGTTTTTGTCCGTCCGATTATCTGTCAATCTGGCTATCTAGCTGACTATCCAGCTTGCTCTTTGTTACACCTGCAGACCGCTAGTTGCAGACCAGACGTTAACAGAACTATAACTTTACCCGTGATCCTTGATACGTCCAGAAATATTTTGATTTTTGAACCCAACCTGACGAATGCTTAGTTTTATTCAGAAATCGATTTTAGATCGTGTGTTAATGCAAAATTGGTCCCTAAGAGTTTGTGTTCGGATGAATTCACGCTTGATTTTATATTTCAAATTACGTCCTTTTCAATCTAACTTTAGGTACTTTAACACCTGTAGTAACAATTGCCGTTACTGACTGACATAGAGAGAAGAGAGTAACATTCCAGACAAGATATTCTCAGGGAATCATTGTAATTATTTGAATATAATGCAACATTTGATATCATGCGTCCTCTTTATCTTGAGGGGAAATATCTGTAGTATGTTTTTATATGTTATCATTTTTTTTCTTTACTTTCGAGCATAATGCTGCATCTCAGACCTGTGACCAAGATCCTAATAGAAATCGGTAATCAAAATTGTCAACATAGATTTTTAACTGATTCAGGCTGACAAATTGAATATGTATTGGTTTTTTCACATGTACCGGCTGCACCAATTAGGTTAAAGGCCGATAGTTCAAGCAATTACACCATGTTATCTGTAAGAGTCATGTTTTCTTCGATTCCCTGATAGATAATGTTAAACTTGCAATGTGATTTTCTCTATAATTGGTCTCTAAATTTATCCACGCTCGTTTTTGTTTTTTTTATTTATTCATTTTTTAATTCACACGGCAAAGCTACTTATTCATCAATCCTCTCTTTTTTATATTATACTTGATCATACCCAATATTGCGTGTTGACAAAATACTTTGGCAATCTGGTGGTTTCTATTTATTGCCATTTTCATCATTCATAATGCGTGCATTAAGTCATTTGATAAGATGAGTTATGAAAGTGAAGACGAAAATATCAGGGAACGAATCATTTCTAAATTTGATTCCATATTTAGAATTTGACACTCATCAATTCTGGCAGAGTTTCTATTGCGATTTTGCGATTTTTACTTTACGAACCTGCTACTACTTTTCTATGTGGTTGGCAAAAACTTTTTGGTGTTGGGAATAGGATGATCTGTTAAATATCAGAATGCCAGCTGTCACCAGCAAAGGTAAATATATTACTTTGAAATTTAAAAAAAACGAAAAAAAATGGCTTGCATTGAACTATTGTTCTATACTGAAAGATAACATCTTCCAAATCTTTTGTTCGAGGCGAAAGGGGGTTCTAAATGCGTTTTCCTTCGAGCAAACATCGATCAATGAAACTAAAATATCCAGATTTGTCTACTACCGTTTTATTTCCCATTCCATATCCAATACATTCAACTAAAGTTGTCAACGTAGTCTGTAAAGGTTTATCAAGTTTTTAAGACATTCTGATGGTTTTGCAGGTTATGTATTTGTCAGGCGTACAATCTGGACCTGTAGAGCGAGGAGATTTGAGCATCTACCACTCAACATGTTTCCAAACCGACCCGCAAATAAATGATTTTATATATATATATATATATATATATATGTGTGTGTGTGTGTGTGTGTGTGTGTGTGTGTGCGTGTGTGTGTTGATGTACATACATAGTCCTCAGTATGTGTGTGCGTGCATATATGTATTTATATTTGCATATATATAGTTGAATGAGCGTGAACCTATGCGTATTTGGACCACTGACATTGTGGGATTGCAGGCGTAATGTTTGTCTTTCCAACTTATTCGAGAAAGATAAAGTTTTTTTATTCTTATCTTTGTAGCTAATGTTGAAACAATGCACTGACAGATTAGAGTTGCTTGCTGACAATAGAACACTGAAAAAGAAAGAGCAAAAAATGAAATATTTCAAGATAAGGGTATACTAGTTCGGTTATTGAAGAAGGAAAATAGTGCTACCAGACAATAAGTGCATGTAAATGAGAAGATAAAAAACAGAAGAACAACGGAAAAGAGGACAAATACGATGGAAATCCAAGCAATTTAGAGTGCAGGTATCATTCTGACATTAAAGCCCTTTTAGAATTATTCCCGACCACTGACAAACTCCTTTCTTTTTATTCAATCTATTTTTATGATAAAATCATTAGCAATGATTATTTTTTGAAATTCTTTTCACATCTGCCATCAGAAACTGTGGGAGGGTCTTCAATTTCGGCCACATCTTGTATCGAAATGTGTCATCGTTATATCAAACAAGATAAATGAAAGCCATTTTCAAGACAGTGTAATCAGAAAATGAGTTTAAATGAAATATATAATGAATTAGGAAAAATGTTATTAGAATAAGTTCTCTTGCACCATCACAACATTCTATCATGACTTTTTTTAAAGAGATGGATTTGAGTATCATGGGGGAAAGTGCATCGGTCCCAAAACAATGATCTAGGTTCGCAACGCAACATCCAGCTTACAACGTCTTTATATCGAATCATTTATAATCTAACTGCAGTAAAAGAGATGGCAATTGAACGGCTGCTTATATTTTCCTTCGATTTATCATTCTTTTTTCGTCGGGTTTACTGATAATTCATCCTTTCCCATGTATATTAGGGCACAGGAAAGTGAACTTACACATACCAAAAGCATCACCTCAAATTCTCTGAAGATTCTTTACAGAATACATTCATTGGTACATAAAGTTTCTTTGGAAGGATACAATAACTACTAAAAGCATTATACTCCAATAACAAACAAAAGAACATCTCTATAGGTCCATGCAATTCCCAATCAGAAAGTGCAGACACATTTCATCAATATCATATACAAGTTAGTGTTGAGGGTGTCAAAAGCCAGAAAAGTAATGCCTAAAACGTACAAGATGGTTGCAACTCAAAATAATATAACCTGAATTAAAAACGCACTGCTTGACTGTAAAATGTGTTCATATTGAACTTAAGTAGCATCAGAGGCAATAGCATAACCAGCCCATTCACTACTTCGATCTTTGTCTGTTTCACAGACATCATGACTTGTCTAGTATACACAGTGGTTGAGCGCAATTTCAAAATATTATGTTAATTTTGGTTCGCTAGTGGGTCTCGTTTACTTTTCCACTATGTTTTTTGTCTGATGCAAAACTGCAGTAGAGACATTATATGCAGTTAATCCAAAAAATGCAGGCTCTATGTAATATTCATGGATGTTTAGAAGTAATAAAAACAACATAATATTTAAAATCACTTTCTCATGCTATTAGCAGCAACATTTTTCGCCAATGAAAGGAAGCCGTTGCTTTAGGGAAGCCTGGCTTCGGGTGTGTTGCTTATTCCTCAGCCAAACGAATGAAATCTTCTGTAAATAATTGAATGAAATTACTGCCAATTTAGATTCGGCATTTCTGTTGTTTAAGCCAGTGAGTAATTCTATACAGTCATTACAAAAGGAGCCCAGTGTGCGGCCTGCAGCACATGTTTTAAAGGATACTGGTTTGGGAAAATATAAAAATATTGAAATATTCTTTTATTTGCAATGTAATCGTCTTTTTTCAAAATGCTACACGGATGGATTCTACGGAAAATTGTTTCGTATTCGATGTTCATTTATCCCCGTTTCGCTTCTTACGCAGTACTTATGATTTCGCTTTCAAATATCTTCGTGTTTATATGCCACATATTTGTCACATAGATGCATATCTCAAATGAAGCCAAATTCACTTATTTGTAATTGATAACTTAAGCATTTAGCATGGAGTCCTTGGAATATACCATAATGTTGATTTCCTATAATACATTGAAAATTGGATTAGTAAAAAAGGAAATCCTTATTTTAGCATTTATTTCAAGATAAAAATTTTTTATGTATGATAGATTTGATGTAATTAGACAAATGTTTGATGTCCCAAACATCCCATCATCCTTTTTACGCCATTGAGTCTTGCAAATCTCCAAGTTCTAAGAAAGGTCGATTGCAGCGTCAAAAATATTTGTCCCATAAATAATACAAATGATGCAGTATATTGAGAAATAACAGCTCTATATATCTCCTTGTTGCCATCCATTTTGAGGTTCTATGTTCTGATCCATAAAGAGCTGTCAACTGTTTAGTGCACCAACTGATTTTTTTAGGTTCTGACTGACTGGCTGTGTGTGTGTGTGTGTGTGTGTGTGTGCGCGCGCGCGTGTGTGTTTGTGCATGTTTGTGTGCATGTGTTTGTGTTTGTGTGTGTATGTGTGTGTGTATGTGTGTGTGTTTGTGTTTGTGTGTGTGTGTGTGTGTGTATGCTATAAGTACAACAATCCGTAGAGGAGTCAGAAAGCTAAAAACTGGAAAATTTCCTCTCTGCTATAGTTGAGAACAAGCCTTGACGTTTTCCACATCGATAGATTTTTAGTATGGTTTGTTTATTTACAGCATATGTTCATGCTACATTGGTTGGTGTCCTGATGTGTTCAAATTTGTTATCTTTCTTGCTTTTGAAATCAAAATTTCAGTGAGTCATCACCGGGAGATTTGGGTTATTTACTAAATATCTACTGCTTCTACCAATTGATCACCCCTGCACGTCATGATTCATAACAACCGTACCTTCAAATCTGCATAAACAAATAGGCATCTGAATGGCTTTGTTCATTCCAGACACCATATACTGTGAGCTGATTCAATTTGTATCAAATGAAAAAGACATATTGTCTTTTTGCTGACGTCACACAATGTGTTTCTTGCAACGGATCAAATATTTCTGACGTTGATTCTGTTAAGCAAAGCACTCGGAACCGTCTCACTCGATTTAACTTTTATGTGGTTATGTCAGAAAAAAACAAATTGTTTCCACAATTTGTCTGGAAATTAATTCTAATTCTTTCCTTTTTCCTTGTATTTCTATCCAAGATTAGAGAGAGCAACAACGGCATAGTAAACAAAAAATGTATTCAAAACATTATGCAATTACATTGTCAAGATAATCTCAGAAACATTTTGTTGGTTTGCTTTTTCTAGTTGTATTTGCAATAAGAATGAACCTCGAATTTCTACACATTCCAAGAAAGAATACTTCATTATAAATTTGGGGCTACTTAACAATCGGCAAATACTCCCTCTTTCAACGTTTCATGGACAAAAAATAGGTACATAAATGAGGTACATCATATCTATATATTTGCTTCAATAATTGTCAATATAAGTATGGAGGAATACACAATTGCAAAAGACACAAAGAAGTTGGTGTCCTTAAAAAGTAATCATTTAGTATCGAAAAATCTATGGTTTATTGTTTGTAATCAATGTGGATGGAAAGAACCAGGTGATTAACCCCAGCCCCTTTCCAGTGTGAGAGAGTTTATAAGTCAAAACCTTGTAGTCAATAAACTCTTATTGGGCTTCTTTTATGTAACTCGGACTGGTATTATCATTAGTTTGAAGCCAGGTTGCCCCAAAGAATTTATTCTGAGTAAATTATTCTGCACCTATCCCAACTTAGGTAGATCATTTAGCTCACCACTTTCCCTGGAAACAAAACAGTGGATGTCCATGTTCCTCAAGAATTGAGTGGGATCACTTTCCACACAGAGGTTTGAAATTTCGGAAATACAGAACTATTTCTGATGGTAAACTCCTATGTTCAGGTCAATCAATAGAAAGCATTCAGTGTGCACAAGAGAGGAAACAAACCGTTGAACCTCTTTTGAACTGCATGGTATTTGCTTGTATTTTCGACCGCCTATTTTTGGGAAATATTTCGTGACAGAATAACAGTGAATCAGTTTGGATTTTTTTCCTTTTTGCAATATGTTCCTTTGTTTTTTAAATTTCCAATCGCAAATGTTATTAAGAATGTGTCAAGTGTTCTGATCTTCAGTTTCATGTTCAGGTATTTTGTCGAAGGTGTTGTTTTGTTTTGTTTTGTTTTTCACTGTGTTTGCATCTGCGATTAATTTCATTCTCCCGATTGCATGATCCATTTTATAAAGGTTTTTGTTTGTGAACTCTGCTCTTGTTGCCTGGTTAGCCAGGAAAGTTTAGATTTCGAATATCAAAAACCTAGTTACTGCAAGATCAACTCCGTCTGAACTTTAATTCCAACTGAAGATAAAGACTTCAAGTTTTGTGATGTACTCATAACATATACAACTGTCACGAGAATACGTATTTTTATATAAATCTGTTGATCAATTTGAATGTAGATGGTGAGCAGTCATATATTTGTATCATAAGATACCCTTACCATGAAAGATTCCAGAACTAAGGCACTTTCAAAGAATTTGACCAAAGGTCAGTTTTGATACATGTTACACACTGGTCACACATTCAAGTTCTTATCAGCCTTGACGCAGTTTGAATTAGGAAATAGAGGAATCACCATGTTCAGTATAGTTCAACCTCTTGCTTATATATTTCATAATGTTTGCTGTGTATATTTAAGACAGAAGAAAGATTGATTTGGATGTTTTAGCATAATCAGTCATTATTCATTGTCTAGGAGAACTTTTGATATCTTCTGACATGATTTTTTTCATATGTTGGAATCTAATTGTATGCACGATTCCACTTGTGTAAGTGACCGACCTGTTTTCTTGAATTTTTTTTCTTTTGACTTATACGTGTTTCACCTGGTTTGCTTCAAAATCATTTGTTTTCCTCTTTGTTCATCCTTCAAAGAGCATTATCATTTGTAATCATTGGATTTTCTTTCCTACAGTTGCTAGAGGCTTTTACAGGAGATCAAATGACGGTAAGTCTCTCCAATACTTCATAACTCTCCTTAGAATTTTAGCCAAATTTAGTAGTTCTGTCGCCTGGATTGTCTCAATTCTTCTCCTTATCCTATGTTGCTGGGATAGAGGGATTCATTCTTAATAAAAGGGCTTTGATGCGATGTGAAAACAAAATGTTCGAGCCTGGAGTTTGAGATAGGCTCCATTTTTCGAATAGTCGATTTGTGGTCGTAGAACCATGTAATTTACATTTGGCTATTCGCATTATGTTTATGCACATATTTGCACTTGCTTCATGTATTCAATAAAACTTCTGGCTTTGAAAAGTCCAGTCCCTATATCTATGCACGTGCTTGTATGTCTGTTACTATCCAATAATGTGCATTTATTTTTTGGTGAACTACGAAAGGCATATATCATATGACAAAAAGTATATGTGACCTGCAATATTGTGTTGGGTTCAGTTATCTATTTGGCTTCCTACAGTCTTTGCAGTGGTAGATATTCTATATATATAAGTCCGTCGTTGGGCATGCACTTTCCATAAGTTTTGCTCTAAACCTCTCTATCTTCGGCATCATGGAGCCAATATTTCCCCAATTAACCTAGTTCGTCATGACATATCACTTCCTGTCGTCTTCAGCCTGACTCTCTGGAGATCCACTTTTAAGATGTGATGTTTGGTGTTTTTTTGACATCCTTGTGGTAAGACCAGCCCATTGCCATTTGAGTTTTCTAACAATGTCCACGATGTCTCAAACTCTTGGATTTTTTCCTGATGCAATGTTGTCTGTAATGATTTCTCAATGTAAAGTTGAGATGGGGCACGTTGCAGGGTCTGTGGTTCAATTTGTTGATTAAGTTCCATGATTGAATTCCTCAAGTGACCATCGGTAGGATTCATCGGCTTTAAACTTTTCTTTTTAAGAGTCCTGGAATTTCATCTTTTAGGAAAGTCAAGCATATGCTACTAAAATCTTACAAACTTAAAAGGGTTCCTTGCTTTATTTCTTTTACTTTTAGTTGATTCATGGAGACTCATTGCCTTTTGGATTTTCGAATTTAATCGTTGGTTTTGTCCAAAGATGACATGATACTTGTCTTGCTGATGCTCTTGTGGATGCTAACTCCCTGGCTTGCTTCTTTTAATTCGTCTAACTTTATTCAGAGTCCTTTGAGGTTCTTAACAAAGATAATGATATTGTACAACTCGTACAAGTCAAATCCTATTTATGCAAAATCTACTCTCGAAACATTGATGCGATAAATGAGAGAAAAAGATTATCAAAAACCGTCAATCATGTGTCAGAATAGTATAGATGGATTTCTTTTTTTGTTTTTAAGTGATTCTGCCAGGATTGCTTGCTATTGGGATGTCATGCATACAGGTTATAATAACAAAATAACGAAACTGGAGTATTGACGATTTGGATAATTACTCTCAATTATGTTCAAAGTGAACATTTCAATTTCTTGTGAAAGTCTCCCAAGATTTTCATGAGAGGAAGTTTCGACTAGCAATGTTTGTTTACCTTTGATTGATCCCTTACTTTGCACCCAATAGAGTTCGGGCTTGTTCTTTAAAATTTCACAGTCTCTAATGATGCAACAAAGGGCAAAATTGATAAATTATTCATTGAGCACTCCTTCTTCATATCTTAATATAACATGTCGCTGGAAATATTAGTCATGTGAGGGTTTTTAATGATTCGTAACCTTAATCTAATCCCGCCCCCGACTCGTTGTGACAAAGCACAACCAACAACGGATTAATTCGATTATTGCGAAAAATAGTTTGTTTTTTTTTTCTATTTCCTATTCAGTGCAAAATTTAGTATTCACAAATTTAAATCTCAAATTAATCTTTTAGTTTATCAGTTCTAGAGAATCAATAATATGTAAAACTGTTCATTTTTAATCCATGATTGAGGGCAGATCACAAAAAGAATATACTCATCTGGAGAATTTATTCATTTCGGATGGAATTCAGAAAAAAATCACTTTTGCTGCATCTGAATTGCAGATTTTAATACAAATGTCAAACATATTTTTCGAACTTTTACTCTATTTCACGTTCCATTGAATATGTCCATTCATCAAAAGATCATCAATTCCAGTTTGTAGTGATGGTTTGGCTCTGTGAACGAAGACTTTTGGGGAAGAGTATCGGTTGAAGACTCGCAGGTGCAAAGCGAAGCCAATTATGAGAGGTAACCCGTTAAACTACCGTTGAGAACGCGTTGGTGATAGAGGGAGCTCTGATAATCATCTAAATTTTAAGTCCATACATAATCTTAATTCCAATTATTGATTATCATAATTAAAGTATAAGCTAATCTTTAAACAAATAGCACAGACAAGTCTGATTTGTCATTTGAAGGAAAATGGCACATTTACAACATTTTTTTTTTTGCAGTATGATGTGTTGGGGATGACCAATTAAATATCTGAAAAAGGGCTGATTAATGAATCCAATTTTCTGTCACATTTACCTTGAAGTGATCTTTTGAAAAATCATATCAGGAATAGAAACAAAATCGTGTACATCATGGACAACTGATAATGCTAAATTTTGCATAAACTTATATCTTACTTCCAACCCGAAACTAATTACTTATTTCGGTAGGAAATCTTGAAAATGCACCATCCAAGTCCTATTGATGCAACGAAAACTCATGGAACATACATACATGGTCAGCCAACTATTGAGATGTTTGAAAATTGAAGAACTCAATGTCGGCAATTCTATTGGACGGTTGTGATAATGAGTTAGCACTTGGTGGAACTATTACCATCTATTAAGTAGTATATGTAGCAAAATTCTGATTTAGCAGAACTGTAAAGATGTGAATAAGGGACAAGTCACAAGTTGTAGAGTAGATACCGTACATAAACTGGCTGTACGAGGTTGGATGAATACTTTTTTGTTGGTTTGAGTGGGTGTTTATTCTTCTTTTACAATTCACATGTTCACTACTCCTAGAATGACAGCAGTCGGAGTTTTGTAGAACGCAACTGAAATTGAGAAAAAAATTGATTCTAACAATCGCCAGTAATAGTTGACATTGTCTCATTTAATCGCTGGAGGATCGAAACATCATTACATCTAATATTTCTTGAGATTGTATATTCTGAACAATGATAACAAAAATGGTAGTTTCAAATGTTATTGGAAAAAAATCTTATATATAAAGATTTGATAACCTATCGAGCAAAGAATTATATTGCTGAATGGATTTTTACGGATGATATATCATGCTGTTCTAAGTGCATCAAAAATAGATAATTAATACGGAGATATGAATACAAAACTACATAATAATGCATGTACATTAATTGAAACACAAACGTCTATATATATATATATATATATATATATATATATATATATATATATATATATATATATATATGTATATATATATATATGTATGTATATATATATATACATATATATATATATATGTATATATATATATATATATATACTTGTATGTGTGTATGTATGTATGTGTGTGTGTGTATAAATGTCTAACTTATAAAGCTTCACAGCTTTAAAAACTAAATACTAAAACCAATTTTCAATAGATTTTTTAGTGTCACTCAAGTCACCTTCTTCCAAGAATCTGCTAATGCAATTAATGTGATATTTCTCTGTGTTTTGGTATATTTTGTTATTACGATAGACTGTATACATGTCTTATGTCGGCTCATATGTATATATATATATATATATATATATATATATATATATATATATATATATATATATATATATATGTATGTATGTATGTATGTATGTATGTATGTATGTATGTATACATATACATATATATAGAGAGAGAGAATAAGACAAGACAGTGGGAGAGACTGAGTAATTCGGAGCTCAATGCTGTTACCATTCTTGAATCATGTTGATGTCAAATGTGAACTAGTATGATTTCCGTGTGCATTGAGAGCAACATTAGAGAAAAACAAAGCCACAGATGGTGTTTTTAGAATCAATCTCACTATGACTCACGGCATTTAATCTCGTATTCCAATTTGAACTGCCACGTAAGGTCTTCTATCCAGAAATAATGAAACTTGATTTGGTTGGTCGACTATTCAATTCAATTTTGAATACAACAGAAATATCTATTTTGGTACTCCTTGATTTCCAATCAACTTCATTTCTAATTTACAGTTTCTTTCTTCGAAATTTCTTTTCTAAATTCATTTAAGTAGATACTTTTATATCAGAGTTGATTTTCCTGACTGCGTAATCAAAACATTTTTAAAAAATAACTGGAAATAAGTATTTTCTTAATCATAGGATGAAGCATCCGTGTATTTCATGAAACCAAGTTAGTCTAAGGGCTGGTCAATGCAAGTGGTTGATTTACACAAGATCAGCAGTGATTTCAATAATAGAACTGAAACTGTAGTCAGAAAAAAATATGTAAAAGGAATCATATTGGAAGAATTGGTCCCTCACTCACGCTTGATTGTGCATCACACATGGTCGATGTGGGTAAGATCCGATTCCATTGTCAATGCACGTCGTTGCTTAACTTTGAAGTTACCCCCTATGTCAGTCTTTGTTTTCGACTCAATTTTTTCGTAGATATGCATTGACTAACACCTTTAAAAGGGATTCGGTACGACGGTTGTAGAGTGAACTAAGGCCTACGACTAGGGCATGGTGTACGGAAATTTCTTCAATTAACTCAAAGCCGTTTGTGATGGCACAAGTACTAATGCATCTAAGTTGACTCAACCATAAACCTTTAGCCTCGAGGAGAAATTCTCATATCATGTCCAAAATAATGCATGCCTAATTGTTAAGCATCGCATACCATCTTTTAATATTTTCGAGAGGCCTCAGCAGTAGTTTGAACCATGTGTCAGAGACCAGCCTTCTGCCATATTCGCACGGTAAGTAGAACTAACATCCTTAATCGATGGTTTATAATGGTATTTGGTGATATTTGCCGTTCATTTTATTTTTTAAAAAATGAAAGAGATTAGTGATGGAATTGATTAATTAATCCACCTTTGCAATGGAATGGAAATATATTTAGTTTCAAAAACTGATTGAAAATTCGAAAGCAGGTTAGCGTTGTCATTCGAAAGAAACCTTCACAAGAGAAATGTTTTTTTGGCAACAATTGGGGTTATCCGTTGATAGAATGTGGAATGAGTTGAATAATGAAGGTGTTACCTCCGTAACCCCTTGGTGGGCAATTTTCACTCAAAAAATCGGATCTAAAAATTAAAAAAAAAAGAATAACCGTGAACACTACTGCACACCAACTGAATGATACATTAAGCAAAATACATACATAGCCAACCGGGCATGCCTCCTGACACACCAACTTAAAAACTGTGGAAATCAATATTAACTGTTCTGGTTGATGGTTCCAAGTAGATAAAAATAAGATTTTTCTTTTTAAATATCTGTACTCATCAATTGTCAGCTTAAAAGATCATGGACAGCGATTTCCTGTTTTTGATAAAAAAAAAAAGTACAATGAAACAGAACATGACAAACAGGAGATATTTAACTTTTTTGGAATGATTGACATTCTTAGGTTTTCTGTCCTTAATCCATCAAATAGAATGGAAAGAAATTGACAAAATTTCCAAACAGCAGGCTGAATTTCATCCTATCACTCTGTCTTTAATAAGCGGTAGATATTGATTAATTCATGGACATTTGTGTCGCCTCTGATTTCGAGAATGCTGATCATCCTCTTGCTCGAAATAATTTTAAAATAGCTATTGAATATTTACTAAACATTGGATTTCATTGTTATATTTTTCAAATTTTCATTCGTTTGTTATCATATCCTAGAAATGTATTCGGTATTTTTTTTACCATGTCCCCTTCATCAATATGTACTACTCGGGCTGAGACTAGAAACTGTCAGCACTAGTAATCGTTTGAGATGTCAAGTGCCGAGCTATCACTTGTGATGCTGGTGAGTCACTAGTATATTTCAACATGTAAACAAGGATATAGATAAATCAAACAGATTAAGTCAATCAACATAAAGATATTTGATGATATTGAGTCATGTTTCTTTAAGATTACACGATTATAGTATATTTTAAATGGTGTTTGAGTTCAGCTTGCCTGGATCAACAGGGTTCGTTGATCCTGACTTCAGTTTTCATATATTCAATGTTTTGCCTCGTGGCATTCATAAATATTTCATGTGCATGATAATGGTTTACTGAAAATGACTTATCTATATACACCGAAAAAAGTTTGAGTACTATGGCAGTTCACAGTGCTGACCATAGAATTGATGTTAAAACTCGAGTCCCAACTGCTTTTCATGAATAAATGCATCAATCACCAAGCTATAGGTAGAATAGCAGAGTATACTGTGTCCTCTAGCTTTGAGAAGGTAACCAGAAGGACAATTCTGATTCCAATCAAATAGTTGGGCCCTCGTTAGCTGGTGTGATACTTTAACCACCGTCAAGTCGAGCTAATGAAAAACGTAATTGGACTGCATCAGCGTGGCCAAAATGGGAATCCAATCAACTGTATATCTTGTGATCCCTGTGGGCCGAATCATAGCTTGGATTCTCAATACTTCCCTCCAGAGTTGCCACATTGTTTACAGAAACTGTGTTTTTCTGATGCCATCTATTAGTATGGAAGCTATGTGATATTGGATGTATTGTTTTGAAACCTACCTTAAAATGCTGTGGCTATTGTTTTTCTTTTTGCTGCTTTAGGAGTACAAGAGCTGTGTAGTGTCTGAGCATGGGAATGGCCAGGACAATTTGTATTCCTTTTGCACTGATACCTCTAGTGATAATGTATCACCCTCCCAGCTATATATGAACATGCAGGGTATTGCAAGGGGTACTGTATTAGGTGTTTGTCGTCTTGAATTCAAATTCCTATCACTAATTGTCAGAGTATGTAGTGATTTGATGTGTGATGCTCAGACTGGTACAGCTAGAACAATAGCCAACGTATGATCAACAAAAAGGAATGGAAAGAAGATCGAGTGGCTGAATGGATAGTGTTTGTACATCTGGATAAAGCGATTGAAGTAGTAATATTTCGAATATTTTTAACCGTTCAGCTTCAAATGAACGAAGTCAATTTATTGTAATTCATTTTGATGTGAACAAGCCTACTGAAATAGACACTAAAATCAATTGAGAAAAACGTTTCAATTGTTGGTTATCAGACAAATGAATCACTAAAAATAAACTAAAAATTGTTTTGTTATTTTTTTTTTACAGACTTTATTTTAGATTGGTAATAGCTGTTCTCTCAGTTTTTAAACAGAGTATTTTTGCTACTTTTTTCTCTTACAATATATATCCTAAGTGCTTCCAGATAAGTTTAATTCCATCTCCTGTCAATCAGGGAAGCCAAACTATTGAGTTAAAAAAAAAATAATTGTAAACCCAAACAAAACCACTGAATCCGTATGAATGGACGACTGAATTATCGGCGTTCAAGTTAAGAGACAAACTTATATACACTCTCTGAAAACAAAATGAGAACCGTTCAACATTGATATAAGCTAATAAGTCTTAAAGGTTATATCTATGTCTTCTCATTGAGTATTTTTCATATGGGTGTTGCATTCAATAAGGTTTTAACAGAGTCAATAGTTTTTTTTTCATTTTTAACAATGATAATAATATTGATAATAATAAACGTCACTAATTGTACGTAAATCATACTGACTTTGAATGCGTGTGGTTTTATTTGAGATATTATGTTTTAGACAATGGTTGGGATATAATTATCCTTGCGTAAAAAATGTATTTTTTTTTATCAATTAGTGGAAAGTTGCAGAAAATTATAATCTGTTCTCTGGGTTACACTAAAAATCTTATTTCTGTTTATATAAATATGAGAAACAGAAGAAAATACTGATTATATGCTATTTTTTATATTACGTATGTATGAGCATGAATCAACAAAAACTTGCTTCAGAAAAAAACATTAATAATTCCCCTAACCATTAAATATCATTCACTTTTTAGAATTGTAATGAATTGGCACAAATATCGACAAATATCTACCCTATTTCCTCCACTTGAACATGGCAATATTTCTTGTGTTCCTATAACGCAGCAAAATACAACACAAATTCCAGGTTTATACTTTTTTTTTTGTTCCAATGCAATTGGAAGGACATTAATCTATTTCCTACAACTGACCCAAAGTATGGGTGAAATAAAACGATAGCCTGAGTTTTATAGATTAAGAAAGGCGTCCCTTCAAGTGAAAGGACAACTCTGCATTCAAACCAGGGAGGGATTCCATCTAAGGTTGCTGTATGTCGGCAATTCCCACTGGCATCTGACTACAAACGTACTACATGAGTTAGGCAAAAAATGGTTCTCATCGACTGGGCATGATATGGCACCCTACCAAGGTCACTCAAGAGTTATTCCGTCGTTTATCGAAACACATACACATGTAAATCAATTCTAATTGAATTGATTCCTTGCTTTATCGGAGTATTTAATGGAGATCTGTTGCCCTGAGTAGATAGAGTGCTGTACTTCCTCAATTTCTGGGTTTTCGATTCAGTAACACGTGAAATTTGTCTTGTTGAATTTCATATGAAAGCTGACTCTCTCTTCCCTTCATTCAGATCAACTGAAATAATTTAGATTAAGCATTATCAATTCATGATTGGTTTCATTTAATCATTCATTTATGATGTATTCTACCACAACACTCACATTGCAATTCAATGAATGTTAGATAAACAGTGTGGACAAAGAAATCTAGTTCTACTTTCATTTTCATCGGCACCCTCAGAGTATGGCATTTTCCCTTCTCATTGAGGTCTGAAAGTTGCAACCATATATTCAATAATGGACAATTGTGCACTCTAAACTTTTTATGTAACCTCTAATTGATGTTCCAATATAAAAAGACCGTATCATTATTCATAGTTCTATTATGTAACATGTTTGCCATAAAATCATATTCAGAATATATATATATTTCTCCAACCATGGCTGAGCATGCTTTTGTCCCAGCTCCACGGGAAGTGGCATTGAACTTCAGTGTTTGTTTTGTAATATGTCGCAGTTTGTTTATAGCGGTCGTTAAATACGCTATTTATTCAGTTCTCTTTGTAACTGATTGTGAAAATATTTTTTCCCGAATGGGCAAAGAGTCTCTATACTTTCTTCCCGAATATTTTACCAGTGATGTTATTTGTTTTCAGGAATACATGAATGATGATGGAGAACAAAAGATTTTCTTTTGCTTGACGTTAATGCTTTGATACACTAAAATGTCAAAGAAATCATTTTGTGTAAAAAACGAAATCAAAGTAAGAATTAAAGCGTATAAACTATAAAATATCCTATTATAAATTGGAGGGACAAAGAACTGAGGTAATCTATGGATGTTTCGGTATCATTCCTGTTATTACTTATGAGAACAAAAATCCATGGACATATTTGATTTCTTAGAAATGAATTTTTTGATAGAAACACACACACACACACACACATACACACTCATGTGCACACACACACATGCACACACACGGACAAACATGCAAGCACAGACAAACATAGAAAAAAATTAAAGAAAAAACATACACACATCCACACTCTCTGAGTATAAGATGAAAATGACAAAATTATACCATGTATGGACAAAATTTCATGAATAACCGAGGAATGTGATGGAAACTAAAAGGCAAAAAACGTTCCAAAACCTTATACTCCAATAATCACTACAGATATTCTCGACAAAATAGGATACGAAATCATTTCTACAGTTGAAAATATCAAACTGGAAGATCAAACATGAGAATGGTAGTGTAACTGACCTTTGTCTTCAACAAATATGCTGCAATGTACACTGTGCCAACGAATAGAAAAATGCCTAAAAAATTATGCCCTGGAATAATGGTCATTTTTCACGTGAGGGGAGATAATTAAGACCTTTGCAATTATCATCCTATCATCTGGCATATAGTCTATTCATATACTATAAGTTTACTTACATAAGCGGAAGTTCGCAAGAAAGAAATTGAACGACACAACAATCACCTGGAAAGCATTTGTAATGGATATCCACATAATGCTCATCAAATTAATAATGTTCCTAACGTGTGAAGTAAACGATTGATGCAAAATAACAACTAAGACGTAGAGAGGCAGTCGAGACAAAAAGTGACATTAGGGCCAACTTAAAACAATTCAGTAAGCCAGGGGGAAAAAAGTTCTAGGGAAATTGATAAGCACTCAACATTGATCTGAAGCTGGGCTAGGCGGGGGGGATATTATATAAACAGTTAGGAGGCAAAATTGGAATTGATTGGGACACTTGGTTAGAAAGAGTGTCAACAGTTGAAACAAAAGAGCAACCAATTCGTGCCTGTAGGGAAATAAACGCAGTGAGAAAATATCAGGCCCTCCATAGAGGAATGGGATAAAAAAAGGTACTGGTAATACACAGCAGAAGTCAGCGCAATTATAGATGTCATTGAATGAAATTATACAATCATAACCAATAATCCACATTTATTTTTTGAGGATAATGATGATGGTATAAATTCTAATGCATTTTGTGATGTATACTTTTTTGCTTTCTCTATGATTAAGTAGATGGTAGTGTGAAACATTCATCATAACAACACTTCTTGACAGTATCATATCATCATCATCAGCCTTGCATCGTTGGACATATACCTCCCGAATAACTTATCGGACCACTGAATTGTGAAACCAATAGATTGAAATATGTTTGAATCGTCATGCTATCCTGTTTTCTGATCTCTGGAGAGCCAAATTGTCATGTTTAGCTATTGTCCACGGAGTGCCATAACATGAGTTTACCGTGGTTATAAGACAATCAAGAGTTGTACGATTATAGAATTGTTGTGCAGAAAAAGAAATTGCTCTCTAAGAAAGTTACAAGGAAGGAGAGGGCGTTTGAGAGCCGTAACTGAAATAGCCGTAACCATCCGATTTAACGGGCACGTTATTACAGTAATATCATCTGAATCATGCTTTATTACGGCACGTATTTATTCATAGGGATCAGATCCAACTTGACTGATAAACGAACCAAGTCACTCATTAGGATTCTGTGGTTGCTAAAAGGCCCCAAGATGCATTTTGGTCCTAACACCTGTCAAAGATCCAATAAAATTCGGACTAAGCCTGCTGGAGAATATGCCCTTTTTCCTGAATAGATAAAAAAAACAAATGATCTGGTTGCTGTTTTCATTATCCAGCATACTGTATATTTTATTCAATACAACATTGTCATCAGTCCAACTATATTTCAAAACGAATAAAAGATGTATCTTCATTCCCTATTTGAATAGAGTTTTTTTTTTCACCAAAATGTGATATTTCAACTTGACAAGTGGATTACATATATATATATATATAATTACCCATATAACAAACTAAATGTTGCACGCTATGAACTATATATTGAAATCAAAAATGTTGGTAAAATGGTAACTAAAGTGTATAGAAAAAAATTGAAAATGTTGCGATGTTTTTAGAGTCTAATATGTATATATCTAGTGGATGAGGAATTTCTGTGTAACTGGATATATTGCTTAAATTCAGCTTTACTGGCCAACCAGTTCCGTAGCTCTGAGGTAAGATATCCCCCCCCCCCGGTTTGAAGTGAAGATTTCAATTCTGTCTCGTGGTACTGGATAATGGAAAGTCTATAGCCATACTGTTTCGTTGTATTACTTTGTCAATCATAGAATGCTCAACCCAGAAGCATTAATCATGATAATGTCATCTTCAGACGGTTGTTTTGTTGTATTACAACTCTTCAGTGTGGCTATGCACTATCCAATATCTTATCCAGTACTGCAAGGTAGGATTGAAGCTTTCACTTCAGACCAAGACGGTCAGTAGGCTTTGTTTAAGCAATATATTTCCTGATGCAACCAATGCCCCATATTCATTTATTTATAAATATTGCCATGTTACATTTTCAATCCTTGTAGCAATACCTGTCTCAAATGCTTCGAGGTTTTCTAGAATTTTTTTCCACAATAACAGAAGTGTAGTCCTATTTTCCCAGCACCGCATCAGCTGTGTCTGTTTGGGCTGCACATATCACAAGTTGTTCTGTCTTCAATTATTTTTGAGGTTCATTATATGTGAATTAGACGAGGGAACGACAAAGACTCGTTGTAAATATCAATGTATTTTCTTTCAGCATTAACTGCATCCTACTTGAGCTAAATGATATTTTTTGTGGTTTAATAGGTGTCAATTTTTTTTTTAAATCAATCTATAAAATTATAAGTTTCATTTTGTCTGGAATACTGGCAGTTAACATTAGTGTAAGCATTAAAAGAATATTATTCTGAGACTGCAATATCTGAGGCATAACAGGATAATGAATCTAACGTACCTTGAAGTTGAATTTGAAGATTATTTCGCCAAATAGACCTCAGTATACATGCTCAATGCAGATTGAAATCAACGGGACAAAACATTAAAAGACTCGATAATAAGCTTTTTTACATGACAAATCCATAATCTAACAGAAAAAAAATAAGTCTGTGTCATACTGTCATGAAAATGAGTAAATTGAAAGCGACCCGTAACCAATTAAGAAAAAAAAAATTGAATACCACAAGAGCAGGAAATAATTTGGATATATGAGTGCATTTATGTTGTTGTCATTCCATGACACCCCGAGAAATCAGCATATGACGAGCAGGAAACATCAAGATAAGAATGTTTCAATGTTCAACAGTGACATAAAGGGAGCTTCAGGGTGTGTGTATATATATATATATATATATATATATATATATATATATATATATATATATATATATATATATATATATATATATCATCTACAAACAGCTGTTTCATTGTATTACAACTCTTCAGAGTGGCTGTAGACTATCCAATAACCGATGTAGTATCACGAAGTAGGATTGAAACTTTCACTTCAGACCCAGAGGCTGGCATTGTATCTCCTACCTATATGGGACTAAATTTTAGTGATATATCCACTTCTACACAATTCCCCATTTCCTGAATGATTACACCCGGGATTTCTCCTTCTCACATCCTGCTCACACGCCGTACAGACAATGCATCATGATCAAAACCGTCAGTCTTACACAGAGTAAGAACCTACATCTCCCCACTCTCCATCGAGAGCGTGGTGAGCTAACATTGTATATCAAAAGTATCAGCCACCCCTTCACAACCAATAGGTAAGTCGCCATTAGGGAGGTCTGAAAAGAACATAAAGCTTTGAAGGAGCTCTCATTGTTCATAGATGGCTTGCAGACTTCCTGAGTATATATGTGTTGCATGTGCAGTCTGAATCGATGTAGCTAGACAGCTGAACAATAATTATCAATAATCATAAATCGTCTCCTCATTATGTAAACATTCATTCGTCCTATGAAATGTACATTTTAAGGGAGTTTCCAACTTGCAGTATATGTTGATGCTAAATAGCTCTCTGTGTTTTCATCACGTGTGTTCTCTATTTTGTTCTTAAATTTGGACTTTTTAGTCAGCCAACAAAAGGCGACAGGAGTAACTTTTTATCGTTCAATTCTTTTCAAACATCTAATCGTTCGCACTCTAGTTCACTACAATGCAGATCCCTATTATCCACGTTTACTAAATGCAATACGTATAGGAGGCAATTTTCTGAATCACTGCAATACAAATCTACTTTCTATGCATATCAAGTGTAATGTGTGTAGATGGCTATTCTCCTAGCTCACTGAAATATAAATCTCTATTATCCACATATATAAAATGCGTTGCCCATCCATAAATTTCATATAAGCTGACATTTTTGACAAGTTCACTCCGATGAAAATTTCCATTATCAACGTCTATTAAATGCAATGCACATAAGACGCTATATTCAAAACTAACTGCAATGCAATTTTTCATTATTCACGTATATCAAATGCAATATGTATCGAAAGCTATTCCCCAAGCTCAGTTCAATATAGATCCGTGTCATTCAGGTATATGAAATGCAATATCCACCCATACATTTCATATATGCGGTGATTTTTGCCCGCGTTTGTAAACTACTATTACATCAATGAATCATAGATCCACATTCAGATCTGATTACAAATTACCACATAGGCGATGTTCAAAGTGTTAGTCCTCATTTGATTCATTAGTTACCATGTGAGCTTCACTAATCACTTTGAAATCAACGATCTACGAGTACAACGCTGCGTAACAGTTTGCATTACTTAACTGACCAGGTAGTCAAAGTCTATGTTTCATCCAACGTTAATTTGTGAACGCAATAATGTTACAAGGCAACACTGTAATGATGAATAAAACAAAGCTAATACTTTTCGATGGCTCCACTCATTAAGACAGGTGGGATCACACATTCTAATTGAACCTATGGAGCATACAGACTTGAAACACGATTTTTGTTATTGGTTGGCAAGTAATATTTTCTGATTGCCTACGTGTAAGAAGTTTAAGAAACGGTTATTATTCCTTTTGAAATCTGATTTTGCAACCAGGACAGAGAAAGCCCTTTGTGGTTATTTTTCCCAATCTACAAGTATTAAATGAGCAAATGAGTCCAATGTTCTCTTAGAAATAAGTAGAGTTCAAATTATCGCTAGACTGGTTGTAAGAGCAAAGTTGGGAAGGGATAATTGACATAGTCTTTACTTTTTAGACAAAATCAATTACCAGACAACGCTTTTTAAGAAGAGTAGAATTAAGAAAAACTGCGCTGAGTAATCAATCATTTTTCCTTTTCTGTTTGAAATATCGAGAAAAGATTTATTTTGCAAGAAGAAATATTTTACTCGCATTTATTTTCGAATAAATCATCTTAGAACCAGCGTCTTTATACATCCACTAAGCTTGTTTTAGTCAGGCTCAGAACATGAGAGTGGGGCATCCAGTTAGTGTCGAACTAAATGTAAGAGAAATATACATAAATAATAAAACAGAAATTAGGCACACAAATTATCATTCGCTGACAAATATATGAAAACAGCACAAAAGTATTGTAATAGAATTTTGGAAAAACAGAAACAGAATCCCTACAATGGAACAGCGAATAAGAAAAAAGCCACAATCTTCGTCAAAATTATGTATACTTTGTCCAGAAGATAACTCAATTTTTTCCCCGACAAAATAAACAAACAAAACTTTTCAACAGAAGTCGGGAACAAATGAAAATATTGGTCTGAAAAGATGTTTCCAGTGGGGGAAAAAACAAAAGAATCAGGACTTAAATGATTAAAAACATTCTAACCGTTAGAAAATTAATGATGCAATCATAGACTAAGTAGAAACACGACTGAGAAAAAAAATGAGTATTTTGTTCATTTTAAGATTGTTGTTTCGATGTGAAACAATTCAT
>OY735199.1:85337097-85359597 GCA_963457665.1 Thysanoteuthis rhombus | reverse complement strand
ATATATATATGAATATATATATAGGTGTGTGTTTGTGTATATGTGTGTGTCTCTTTTTAAAATTCATAGTGAGTGTACAATATATTCCATAATTTACAGGAAGTATCCAGCACATCCAAAAAAAATGCATTTTGATTCATTCACACAGCTAAAAAATGGACAGAGTTTGGCGTAGTTGCAGAATGATTGGTGAAAGTTGAATATACTGATTGTTTAGAACCCCAGGTAAACCCAGTTGGTCACCCTTTGGGAATTAACCAAATTTGACGTTGATCATCTTCAGTGAATGCATGAAAAACCAATGCACCTAACGCTACGTGACCGTAAGCATTAGCAGATTAGCAAATGTGAAGAAGCAATTCATTACCAGCTTTTATTTAAAAGCCAACAGCACCCTTTTCCTCTGTTGGAGACTTGCCAGATGACCAACTGCTATGAATAAGCACGCTGCTGCTTGAATATTTAATCCGTTTTAATCCTGTGATCTTAGTTTTATCTCATTGTTTAGATTACCTGACCGACGGCTACACGACTCATGTTATCTTGATTACTTCAATTCTGTTGACAATATTGTTCATTTGTTGCTAATGGCGATTGAATTTGAAATGACACAAAATTGATTTTTTTTCTGAAGCTCAATCGGGAATTGTGAGACCAGGAATGACATTTTAGCCATTCTATAGCCAAATTTGACATATCTTGCCTTTTTGAAGAATATTTGGAATTTTTTCCCATTATGACTTTCCGCTTGAAGATGATAATAGATTATGCTTTTTTATATGTACTCTTGTATTTCAATTGTCTATAAATCATTAGTATTATTGATTTGTTTTTCTGCTATCAAATAACCGTGGCCCTGTGAATGTTTTGCCTCCCAAAACAGCCATGTGAGCTATGTATTATTCTCTCTTTGCTTTTCCATGTGTGTTTGCATGCCCCCGTTCACATTTTTGGAGGCATGATCACAGAACAATACTATCTCAGATATTCACCTTGATCTTGATGTTCATTTATCATACTCGATCAGATGGAAAAAGTGATTAAACTATCTCATTGAGTCCAGCATTTGGTCATTTCTGCCACCTTGTTTGATTTTTTGGAGGAAAAATCTTGGTCAACTGTTCTGTGGAGCATTTCATCTCAGAATCGATGTTCAGAACTAAAGTTTGTCTTGTCTAGCAAGTTGTACAAATTCTAAATTATAACAATGGTAACGTAAGCAATTATTCATTCTTGTAAACTACGACCAAATATACCGATTCTATTATCATTTGACTCACGCAGTCTAGGGCCCGGTTGGTACATACAATTACAGCCTTCTGGTGATACCAGTTGCAGCAAATCGTTGGGGACCATGTGCTACGCCTCTCTAGTTGACCTTGTTAATCATTATAAAGAAGAGTTCAAACTAATCGTTACCCTTACGAACACCAACCAAAGCCCCATAACATAATCTACACATATGGAGCCTCATGGATTAAATGACAACAAAGTTCCGCATAGTAAGTTAAGTTGAACATTCATTTTTTTCATGATTGATTATGGAAGTTGAGGATTCACTAAAATTAATTTAAAAAAAAAACTGTTGAAAAAGGCTGCATTGATCAAATATTCATTTACGAATTTGATGATAATTACCGTATGTGAACTCATTATCGATACCACTTTTATGAGAGCATATACATTGCTAGACTATACGTATAAATAAACATTAGCATATATACATATATATATATATATATACATATATATATATATATATATATATATATATATATATATATATATATATATATATATATATATATATATATATATATATATATATACTTGAAATATGTAAAGTTTAAAACATTAATTATACACACAAAAAAATCTGAAAATTGTTGTCAATAATTTCCCAATATCAGTTAATAGGATATTTGTTATTTTTTTTCTATTTTTTTCCAACATCTTTTCTATGTATGTGTTTTACACCGACTTATATATGGTACAATATTTTTATTTCCCATTCCGGGACTATCAGTTATTTACCAAATATCTGTATTGGGGATATGAAAAGAGAACAGTTATGTTAACATTACATCCCGACGGAGTTGATCAAACATCATTTGGCTCTCAGCTATAATTTCTATGCATACATTATCACACATTTCATTTACTTCCATATTTTATACAGAGTATAATCATAATGTATTTCAAATAGATGCTTGTTTTTTTTTTTTTTATACGATCCCTCTTTCATTTCTTTCTGAACACAGGGCTCGCTTATGTATGTTCTCTAAAGCACATACCTGACGATAAGGGATTAGATAGCATAATGATAAACCTGACATAATGATAAACGCAGATTATCGAGTCCATAACATCTGATCTGTACTAAATGGTTGTATCAAACTTGAAAGGTAGACATTGGATGTGTTAATCTTTCCTTGCTTGTACATCTGGCGAAACAGTGTCTATTTTCAAGAGTGTATCAAGAATAGAGTAAACAACAGGTCAAGATCTTATTCCAGAGAAGAAATGAATATATAACATATCATTGATGGAATAAATTCAATTTTCGTTTTCACTCAAAATTCATCAAAATACCATTCCAAGTGAAAACAGTGTTTATTTCATTGCTATATTTTTTTCAGAAAATATTTTAAAAAAAAAGATCCTGCAAGTTATTTTTGACTTCTAGATGTAACCAAATACATTTTAAATTCTATGAAACAATACAATCTAAATTGACAAGATTGAGTAAAGAAATAACTCATATTGTCAGTCCTTCGGTCAGCCAGTGAGAGTAATCGGTGCGACAGCTGCAAGATGTTCCAAAATGGTATAATTGCTGTTTGTTGAATATTCAATGTAAGCTGTCTACCGATGCCGGAAAGAAAGATAGCTCATGCATGAATTGGGTTCATTAGCTGTTTGGGTGAGTAGTGATATCTTTTCAAAATGGGAACCTTTTGAACTCTATACTGCTTATTATCCTTGCAGGCACTGGAACACTCAACGAGTCATGCTTGAAAGCAATGGTTCTCTATTGGGTCGTTGGTTGGGCAAGGGATCAGAGGTTTGAGAGACATTAATATCAACCGTCTACCGTTACCGGTAAGACAGCGTTTTCAAGAGCAGATTTGTTCACCGAATAAAACAGTTCGTAATCTTGAAAAATTAGAACCCTTTGAATCTAGAGTGCTTGTCATCCCAGTTCTGGTTGAAAAAATGTCAGGCTGGTGAAAGCAACCACAGGTAGAGATCATGGGCATGGGTGTTTGGGGAAACTTTCCAGGGGAGCAGTTGGGAGGATATATTTGCAACGACGGGGGAACATGCCCGAGCAAACGCCTATGATCCTGGATGGATATGAGTTACAATGAAAGTAACTAACAAACAACTAACCAATGATACATGGTGATAAATTGAAGGCTGATCATTTGAGAAGAATCGGCATGGATTATTTTAGCCAACGGATAAAAGAAAATGCCGACTCTTTTATAAATGAACAATTGGCCGAGCCGTTTTAGAAGATTTTTTCTCTTTAATTTTTGTCATCAGTTTGAATAACTTGAAACACCCCCCCCAAAAGAAAAATTACTCATTTTGTGTAATAAAATCATTTGTGTAAAATAAGGTGAATCCTTATTCACAACGATCTCAGTGATCCCAGACCAATATGTAGTTTTAATTACATTTGATTAAAAAAAAAAAAAAACTCCAATCAAGCCGAATATTCAGAATTTTTTTTATCGAGGACCATGTTTGTTGACTACACAAACTTGAATGAATATAAAACCATAACGCATTTTTAAGAAGTATCCACGTACCAACCAAGTTTTTTTTCAGTTATGAATGGTTCTATCTGATAGATATGTACAGCCTGTGTCTATTGAGCTAAAGTGGGTTTAGAGTAGGGTTCAATTTTAGATATACTTATGTACTACATCGGTGACTCAGTTTATGTACAATGGTGTACATACTTGTTTACTGAAAATGTTAACTTTCGATGATCACAAGCTAACAAAAGTCAAGATGTGATTTAATCATTGATCACCCCTTATATAAATTACTTCAATTGATCTATCAAACTAATTGTGTTTTTTATCTTAATGGTCAAGTGTTTTCTTTTGCGGAGAAAAAAATATTTTGCTCTCCACTGAAAACTTCATCTCTGACAATCAACTCAAATCAGGTAAAAAAAAGAAAGCCGGACAATCGGGCCATACAAGTGTCATATGGACTTCTTCAGAAAACTTTGATTTAAAAGTATGATCCTCTATTGAACAGTGCTTTCTATAGAAAGATACTTTTCTTAATGTTTTGTTTCAGTCTATCATTCAATCGATCAATGTCTTATATGAATGAAATGCACCAAGGACGATCTATATCTAGATTTTTGATTATCTGAATCGGTGAATGATTAATAAATCAGACTGTCAGTCAGTGACAATCAAACGAACTCAAGATGATTGTTCCTTCTGAATATACTGAAATCAATTTTCAACTATGTTTTCCTTTGTTGTCTCTTCAAGGCTAGCGAACAAAAATCGGTTTACTCCGGTTGTAAAAAAGACCTTTGAAAATACAATGTGCGATGCAAAGCAACAATAAAGATGTAGACAATGTAAATGATATGATGCTTTCATACTAATGTTTTCAGGTATTAATTGAATAACAATGGGTCAAGTTTCACGTAAGCCTGGGGGCATGATTATCCATTAATTAGAGCACTTTTACTCTTTATCTATATTTCAACTTAGTTAAACAATGCTTACCATTACTCCCCGTAAGTCCAACACAACCTGCTGTGAATGGAAATGATCTCGATTTTTGTTGGTAAGTGTACATCTCTGTTGACTTAAAATATAGTTGGACAACATTTTTCTCCTTACGTTATAAAGCTGAGTGATTTTCCCGGTAGCTAAATACTTTCTAGGCCGTTGGAGTGCAATTTTCTCGCTACGCAAGGAGCCTTAAGGCTGTCCCACCCTATGGGACGGCTACAATTTCCCATCAAAAACCTAATAAAAACAGTTTTCGGAATAAAATCTTACCATTAACTAATACAAGCATTCTTCCCGTATGTAGTGCTGACTGGAAAGTGACTTTAAATAGCCCAGAGGTGTTGTTAATGGAGGATTATTCAACATATTGGAATATTGGATCCCCGTCAAAACCTATTTCCTTGTGAGAAATCAAATTCTGCGTCTATAGCAATCCAATGTCCCGTGCATTCCATCTAGAATGACAGTTTGGGACTTGAAGAAGTTCATCCAACAAACTATTTTCTTATGTATATTGTTGAAAAACATTTCTAAACCCATCGAAATATTGTTAATATCATCAAAAGCTATCAAAATAACAATGTCTAAAATATTTACATAACAAAAAGAAAACATCGATTGTCAACACTGAACGAATGATATACGTTTCATTCTTGTACATCAGTTAATGACGGCAATCGCTACCAAAAACATTATCATAACTTAAGGAGGTAACTCAAAAGAAAAACTGAAAGACAGCATTAATTACTTATTGGTCTAATCTGAAGAAGATCTATTTGGTTGACAAGAAAAATGCTCTACATTTTCTATGTTTGAGCCATTTGATTACATGATGTCATATTTTTATTGTTATGACTTTTAATACAAATAGAAGGAGGGAAAATTTGATAAACTGGATGAACCAACAACTGAAAAATACATTTATAGTAATGCAGGAAATTCCGATAATGTTCGAACTATTTTCTGCATGGAGGGATCGCATTTGCATATATATATATATATATATATATATATATATATATATATATATATATATATATATATATATATATATAGATAGATAGATAGATAGATAGATAGATAGATTGATAGTTACATGTACTGAAATAAGTAAGTATCGAGTGAATCAAAATATGTATTAAGTTGCAAAGAACTTTTTTCAGACATCTTCGAAGCAAATATAAAGCAATTCATCAAATAAGTCATTACAAATTTTTCTTTTGAATATCATTTGGCCTTTGGTAGTATTTTAGAATGGGAGCCATCTGCAGAATTGATCCCTAAAAAAAAGAGGTAGGTGTTCATATTGATGCCTAATTACTAAGTTCGCCCGATTTTTCTCGAAATTATCTACGTTTGCAAGGGACTTGACAGCCAGTTTTTGATAAACAAATATTTTCAATACCTCCATAATGGGAAAAGACCAGAAAGATGTTTTTCCAGCTTTTTTACAATTGGGAAAACATCAGTTTACTTTAGAATTCCTTATCAAGTTTCGTTCATGGACATTTTTCAATGTATTACAGGAGTATTTTTCAGATTGTACTTTGTCCAACTTTATGGTTTATCAAACGTCAAATTTTCACCACATATTTCGCTTTTTCGAGACTTTTATTTGCATGATTCCAAGCTTAAAATGGATGGGATACATTTTGCATATGCAATTCTATCTAGATCTGTTCAGATGTTCATGTAATTTGTCTAGGGAAATTTTCTATTCCATCGAACATTGTTTTTACTTATCCCTATCCCCTGATGGGATTTATAGATATTTTTCCAGATCACAATCCTCCGACGGCGTCTTTCACGATTTTCCTTTTCTTTTGCAAAGCGTCTAATGGCTTTTATCTAGATCAGAAATCCCGTTTTTTCTCTGTCAAAGACTTCTCCCAGTGGCACGGTGGGCACCAATTACATTTCAAGTCATATTTATCGAAACAGAAACCGAAAAGCGATGCTGGTGGTCAAAAAACTGGATTTACATCGATTTTGGAGACATCGTTTTTATTGGAAGCATAATGGGGCCAGCAAGGGGATATTCGGTAATTTTAAGATTGATCGTAGAATTATCTTACTGCACTAATGGGGAAAATTTTTGATCTTCTCTTGTTGCAGAAAATAAAAGTTGAGTTCATTGCAAAGAACATTATCATACTTTGAATAATTTAAGTTTCTATGCCATTGGTCTATAGGAATAATCAGATAATATTCAAACCAATACCACTCTCCTTTCAGGTTAAACCACCAACCTCGTCCATGGATATTATTATCTTTGAATGCAAACTTTCTGATAGTGTCTATTGGAATTATTATTTCCCAAGACGTCTAGATTCGCAGGCAGTTTATATTGAATAATATCTATATATTTTATCGATATTATTCTCCTGCACTATTCCTCCGAGTGGGTTTTTGCAATTGTTTTTTGGATTTCGTGCCAACCGTCTGACAACGTCTATTTAGATCAGAAGTACCATTGCTTGTCTCTCATTTCTTTACAGAAACTACTCAAATGGCATCTATCACTATTGTTTTTATTGATGTAGAAACTGCCCGACGATGGCGTCTATGTAGACCGCAATTTTCTTACTCCAAGTTCTTGATAGTGTCTTGTAAGACGAAAGCCAAGCCTGGACATTTTTATGTTTGAAAATGAGTCAATTTCCCAGTGCCTCCGAATTTTAACTTTTGATATCTATGTAGAAAGCTTGGTTGGGGCATCATACTAATGCATATTTCAAACGAACAAGAAAGAATAAACAGAAAGCTATGAGGAGGTATATTTAGTTAATAAGACTTTTAGACGCATTACTATTGCCTTTCAACAGCTTGAAAGATTCCTTTCTGAAGAAATCAAAGACAATGCTTTAAAAAATCCATAGTTTTTCGTTGCAAATACTTGCATTCTTTGGCTTCTTATGCAGTGTTCCTCCCCTCTGCACTCTGGGAATAACATGTATTTTTTTATTCACTATTTCACATCTGGTAGTGTTTTAAGCAATTCTTAATCATCGTAAAAAATATTTTCCCTTTATTGCATCATCATCATCATCATCATCATCATCATCATCATCATCATCATCATCATCATCATCATCATCATCATCATCATCGTTGTCGTCGTCGTCGTCGTCGTCGTCGTCGTCGTCATCATCCGTCTTTTAACGTCTTTCACTGGAAATAGTCCTTCCCAGAGGATTAGCCAAAATCCCCTATCGTGGGCGCCATACTTTTATATTTCGTCCAGTTTATCACTCAATCATGGATTTTGTCTTGGTTTCGAATGTGATCTTGAGGGATCTATATCGCTATGATGTCCATTGTTTGTCCTTCATTTTTGCAGCACGCCCTGCCCATTGCCATGTAAGTTTTCTGATAGACTCCATGGTATATCTGACTCCAGTTTCCTCCCTCATATACTGTTCTGCCTTGTGATGGCTCCATGTGAGGTTGAGCATGATTTTCCCATGTGTGGGTTGCATGCTTCTCAGTTTGCAAGTCTGTCTTTTGGTTAAGTTCTATGTTTCTGCCCCAAAAGTGACTATTTGGAGGATGCATTAGTTGTATACTCTTCTTTCAAGTATTATTGGGATCGACCTATTTTTTGAAGGTTGAGCTTGTCCTGTCCAAGGCTTGCTGTCGTAGGGTAATTCTTCCCTTGATATATTCCTCAATATCTTCCTCTTTATTGGGTTTCATAGAGATTTAGTAGGTTGTTGAAGTGGTCCACTTTCCTGAGTTTTGCATCTTCATTTTTGACAATTATGTCTCAATACGATTGTTGCACGTTATGTTTTTTTTTTTTCACTGAAGTTCATGCGTAGGCCACTTATGTTGCTTTTTTCATTTAGTTCATCTATCATTATTTGGAGGTCGTGTAGGTTCTTTAAGAAAATGACAATGTCGCCGGCAAATCTTAGATTGCTTAGATTTACGCTATTTTATTCATCTATTTTCCCGGTGCAGGTTTTGGAAAATCATCTTGGAGCAGTCAGTGAAGAGTTTAGGTGAACAGGTACAACTTTGTCTTGCTTTTTTTTATTTTGAAGGGTTCAACGTCCTCATGTAGCCTGAGAAACGATATATATATATGGTGTAGTACTTCCATGTATACAGGATCTACACTTTGTACAGTGATTGCTTTCATAATGATTGAATTTCAATAGAGCTGAATGACTTTTTGAAGTCTTTGATGCTAGACCGAGTGGCATTTCTCTTTCAGCTAATTGATTGAATTGAGATGGTCCATGGTCAAGTAGTTTCTTCTAAATCTGGCCTGCTCACGTGTTTGTTTTTCATCCTGGTTGGTGATGATTTTTGTGAAAAGTTTATGGATGGAGTTTAGTAGGCGAATAGGCCTGTAGTTGTTGGGGTCTAAAAGGTTTTATTTTCATATAGAAACATTATGATTGGTATGTTTCAGGCTCTCGGGATTTTACTCTGTTTTAGACATAATTTGAATAGAATTGCTGGTTTCTTGTTGACTATCTCACGAGCTTTTTCGAGTAGATCGATGGTGTTTTATCGGGTTTAGGGGGTTTCCTTTTGGGTGGTTGTTTGATGGATTGTCTAACCTACCATGGTTTACTTTCTGGGAAGTCCTCAAACTGATTGTAAGCGTCTTGTGTATCGTTGTCGTTTGTTTGCTACCTGTGTTTTGAAGAGTGAAGTTCTTGGTAGAATTATTTGGCGTGTTGTTATTTTTTTGTTTTCTTCCAGTATGTTAGTTATTCGTTTCTGTCTTATACCGAATGATTTGTTTATTGCTTTGAAGCCCCGACGTTTCTGAGATTGGATTTGCAGATTGCAACTGTATAACTCCTTTTGTCATCTCACATTGTTTAGTTCGGTATCCTGTCCCTGCCGCCCGTTGTTGTTGGCAATTACAGGTTTCTGTGTTTTTCAAAGAGTTTCTTGGTTTCTCCTGAGGTTTAACTAAAGGTTTGTGTGCTTCTTCTTTTGAAAATAATTGTAGCTTCTATCAGAGAGACTGTTATTTTGTTGTGGAGTTCGTTGATATTAGTATCGTTTACACCGGTAAGTATCTTAAATAGTATCTTCAATTCTAGCCTTAAAGCTTGAGTGAGTTCTTTTAGTACGTTCAGTGGTTGCTGTTTGATGAAGCACATTTTTGTACGGTCTTCATCGGTGTTTACCTGCATCTTACATCCTAACATTGAATGGTCACTTCCTGTGTGTACTTGGTTCAGAATCTTAATATCTTTGATGGTGTCCCTTCTGTTTAATACGATGTAGTCTAGTTAGTTTTTGGTTTCGTGGTTGGGGCTCTTCAAATTATATTTGCGAATACTTGTCATTATTATACGAAAACTCATGACTGAATCCATTACAATTTTGGATACAATTGTCATATTTAACTATGAAAATTCGTTGAAGTCAATCACTTCAGTTGTAATGGAATCAGGTTTGCCCGAGTGA
Organism: Thysanoteuthis rhombus; assembly: GCA_963457665.1. NCBI lineage: Eukaryota > Metazoa > Mollusca > Cephalopoda > Oegopsida > Thysanoteuthidae > Thysanoteuthis > Thysanoteuthis major. Next base: position 85,349,386 of record OY735199.1, on the reverse strand, counting down.
CTATGTTGGTCAGATGGATTGGTCAAAACTTGTAACTTGGATTACGATTGTGTTTGCATTTTTAAGAAGCTCAAACAACGATAGTCGTTTTTTCTGTAAAATAGGGATTCGATATTTTTTCTGGTGAGTATTTTGAGTTGTGGATATATTTCCAAACAATCGATATATTTACTGAAAACGACTCCATCATTTTTGCATTGCCTTTGTATTTCTCTCTTTGTCTCTTTTGTTCTTTTTTCAATGCCCCGTTTTCCTTTTTTTTTCTCTATCTTTTTGTTGATGGACGGAGCAAGAATCTGATATCACTCCTTCAATCTACTCCTCTGTTCCTTTCATTGTATCTTCTATTCTTTGCCTACATTATAACTTTTCCCTCTTTATTCCATCTTTGTGTTGATAGATATCGTAAGAAAATGACTCCTTTCTCTCATTAATCTCTTTGTCAATCCTTTATTCTGAACTTTCCCCTTTTTAGTCACAACTCGGGGTCTGGAATTGCCAAAGTAATTGCAGGAGTAAAATTAAGACAAACGTCGGTGAGATTCTGACTGATATACTTTCAAAACAGTTGGCCCATGATGATGGGCATACACAGAAAGAAATAAGTAAAACTCATATGGAGAATTCAATTTGATCGTACCGGGGAAAAAACTAGAAAAAAAAGATGAAGACTGTAGTAGAACAAAGTCCTTTATAACGTGACAATGTGCTAAATGTTTCACAAATTTTAGCTTCATCTATGATTTGACTTCAGATACTTCTATTTGATTCGATAATAGTATCACACAAAGATGAATGTTTATCGATTGTGGATCTTTATCTAAGCAACTTTCAAAAACCTTGTGGAATTCTCTTATTTCAGGTTGAAATCAAATTCCCCCATAATTTTTTTCGGTCTGGCTGCAATATTATTTCTTAACTTAATCATCGATCTTCACCCATTTATTTATTCGATTAATCAAAACACATCATGTTTGCGAAAGGGCTTAGGTCACGTGACAGTTTTTATTCATTGAGTAAGCAGAGCGGTTTATTATTATTATTATTATTATTATTATTATTATTATTATTATTATTATTATTATTATTATTATTATTTGGAATCTCACACCAATTGCCTGGTGGTAACTGCTGGAGTTTGAGTGACAGCAAGTCTCCTCAAGTCTCCAGCCCTCCTCCCCCAGTACTCATAGGTCGCAGTAATTCTACGATTTACAGTTTCACACCGGTTATCGCTGAAGGCTGAGTGACAATAAATCTCCTCAGGTCTTCAGCTAACGTCTCCTCTCTCTTTCGCATATCATGACAGAGCTACAATTCGTTGCAGTACTTATATCTCTAGCACCTTCCTCAGTATCCGTGCAGTTCCCAGTAGTGCTGTAGTCTGTACGGTCTCTACCCTCCCCCTAATCCCGATCTCCTCCAGTCTCTCCCTCAGCGTTTTGGGGACAGTTCCTAGTGCGCCCACTGTGACCGGTACTACCCTGGTTTTCATGTTCCACATTTTCCTTAACTCCCTTGCTAGGTCCTGGTATTTTTCCTTTTTTTTCACCCGCCTTCTTTTTTACTCTATGGTCTGCAGGTACAGCAACGTTTACTATTTGGCAGGCCTTCCTTTTTTTGTCTACTATCACTAAGTCCGGTCTTCTTGCCTGGATGAGGGGGTCAGTTTGGATGTCAAAGTCTCAGAGTAGTTTGTGGTTGTCATTCTCCAGGACTGCCTCTGGTTTTTGCTGATACCACTTTTCCACATGGTTGAATCCCATTTGTTTGCTTAGTTCCCAGTGTATCATCGTTGCTACTCTATCGTGTCTATGCTTATACTCCTTCTGAGCGAGTTGAATACATTCTTTAGTTTTGTGATTTCACAGTATAGGCGGCACTTGCGGTTCGTCTGTGTTCTGTCAATTTTTGTTTTTATATAGTTTGTGCTAATGCTTTTGTTCTAAGCTGCCATGATGAGGGATTCTGTCTCTCTCTTCTGCTTTCTTTTTTCGTAACCATGTCCATGATCTCTCGTCTGCCACATCTTGTATCTGTCTTATGAGCTCTCAATACAATTTTTTCCCAAATTTTCTTTCTTAGTTTGATGTGCTGTTCCATTGTTTTCTACTTTGTTGTTTGCCGCGCTGTTTCGTGCACTCTTCATGATTTCTTCATTGTTTGCTTGCACGTACTTTTCTATATCTATTTCAACTCTCTGGACACAGTCCTCTATGCTGATGAGGCCCCTACCACCTTTTGTTCTCTTAACGTATAGTCTATCCGTGTCATCTCTCGGGTATAATGCTTTATGCATTGTCATAAGTTTCCTTGTTTGCCTGTCCATTGATTGGAGTTCTTCCTTTGTCCATCTTAGAAATGGTCCCGTGTATCTCAGTACTGATACAGCCAAGGTGTTCGTTCTTTTTATTAGATTGATGCTTTTTAATTTGGTCTCTCTTATTTCGTTCATCCTTCTAAGGTATCTTTATTTTCTCCTTCGTCTCTTCCCGTTTTATCGTGTCACATTCAAGGACCCGCAGGTATTTTTATCAGTCTTGTGCAGTCAGTGCTTTAATCTTACTGTTGTCCAGGAATCCTATTCCTTTAGCCATTGTGAGCCTCCCTTTGTGCATTACCATGATTGCACATTTTTCTATCCCAAATTCCATTCCGATGATATCACTTTTACTTTGGTGAACAGCATCTAAAGCTCTCCCCTATTATTATTATTGTTATTATTATTATTATTATTATTATTATTATTATTATTATTATTATTGTTGTTGTTGTTGTTGTTGTTGTTGTTGCTGTTGTTGTTTTTTGTGGAGAGAGCAATCAGTAGAAGCCTAATGTATGTCTGCTGTACACATGATGCATACATACATATATTGACACCCAACCAAACTGCAAGATTTAGTTGGAAGAAAAAAACTCATAATGGCTATGTGTACAGTTTGAGTTGATATTCTCTTTCAATGATATTTGACGGGAAAAAAAATGTAAAACGAAAAGGAATTCGATTTCCCCTGCATATCAAGATCCGAAAGATAGTAGCAAAAAAAAAATCGAAGAAAAATCGAAAGTCATAATAAAGATTTAAATAAATGAAATAAAACTGTCAAACGTAGGAGGACATATGTTAATCATCGGATGAAGAGCTGCTGAAGGAGCTTATAAGGGATATATTTCGATGTTCATGTCAACAAAAACACTCTTAGTTTTTAGACATTGGACACAAGTTTTAAAAAATATGGTCATCCATCTTCTATGGATACGATCGTAACTACATGTATGACATAAAATCCCCTATGGTTGTGTTTATCAAAATTTTAACCATAGCCATAGACCAGCATATTTATTGGATATTGCAATTTGAATGTCTACCATCATTTATTCAGGGTAATTCATTTTGATTTCTATGATATACATGTCTGTATTAATAGGTCAACGGATTGTCAATTCTGCGATATATAATGTTTGCTTTGTTATATTAATATTTGCATCTAAGTCTAAAAAGAAGAATAAGACTCATCTGGTCTACAGATGTGTGCATACACACAAATATACACACACACACACAGACATGCAAACACGTACACACACACAGACATGCAAACACGCGCACACACACACACACACACACACACACACATATATATATATATATATATATATATATATATATATATATATATATATATATATATATATATATGAAAAATGCAAATAAGACAACTTGTACACCTCAGTTGACTGTCATGCTTAAGGGAAATAGTTTTAAAAACAATAAATACTGAAATTTACCACTTAATTATTGATCTTTGAGTTTTATAATTTTGAAGAAATGGAAAGCCGATTGTTCATCCCAAATCAGTGTTATGTACCTCTCAATCTTTTTTTAGTGGGTACAAAAACTCGTATTCTATACCATTTAAGAACTCAACTAGCAATATCAATGGTTCGTGTCAAATAGAATAGAAATACCAAGTTGATGATATCAATATCATACGTTGAACAGAAACTGAATTAACCTGATCTGACTTATCAACTAATTCATTTTCAATGCAGATCTATTAATGGAGGTCATTTGCTATTCGTGTATTGTTTACAAATTTTTGTATTGTGATAACGATAGCTCTATCCAAAGTTATGTAGTCAAATTTATATGATCTGACTGGGCATTTTTTTGTGATGTTTGCAATTCAGCATGCAAAAGTTTGATATTTTTTTTCAGAGGAAATAAAACTATGATGGCTCGTACATATACGTATAAACATGAAGTAACATGAATTCTGATTTGCATCCGAGCAAAATCATGTACAATTTAGGAAGTACATCATACTGTTTGTAATTAGTAATTAATAGTCAAATTAGAATCTAAAATGAATGCTTTATGCCAGAACTAATGATCTAATCATTAATTCATCATCAAAATCCTCAAGAGGCATGTATGAAGATTGAATATCAATCATCAATGAAGAAGTCCCTGCACGAAAGCTAGCCGAAAGCTTCCAACGATTGCTCGACCATACATCAAGAATTGATGATGGTAGATCCGTAGAAGCCTTGCAGTAAGATGAGTTAGGTTGATTAAACCCAGTCTTTTGAGCGTTTTGAGCAGCCTTATAGAAATCTGCATAAAATGATCCTAAATGTGGTTGTATCAAGGACTGGCACAAGTGTAAGTGTAATCCTCGATAAGGGAGAAACTAATCCATCAAACTAGCCGAAAAAATTCTTATAAGAAGGATGATTGATGAATATGAAAGAGGAACGAAATCAAAGAGAGATGATGTCCTGCAATAATTATCTTTTGAATTTTCCTACTTTTTCTAATGTAAGATGTCGAAGAAAGGTTTGTGAGATTTGATGCTCACGGGCGGCAAAATGCACCAAGTTAGACGGCGAGGAACCAACGAATGATTTGAGCTGGTGAATGGCAAACATATTAGCTGAAGGCATAGAAAAGCTGGTATGGCTGAGAACGGCAAAGAATATAAAAAGAATGATGATCGCCCACGACCTGAATAGACAAAGCACCAAGTAAGAAAGAAGAATTATGACTTTTCGATTACGTATGAATGGGAAAAATCGGACAGCAATTTCTAAATGTCAACAAGTGATTCTTCGTTAATGAAGGAGACGAAAACTCATTTGCAAAACACATTTCTATTCAAACTTTGAAAGAAAAAAACTGAAAAAGAGTACCAAACTATCCTGTCATCAATCTTGGCAAATGATTCAACAGACACTCATATGATTGAGTGCGTTGTAAGATGGACGCTAATTTTTATCTCATTTCTTGATGACGCTAGATTAGCTCCAACTTTCTGCACTGGGTCACTTAACACAGAAATCAGAGAAAAGAAATGGAATTCTCCCAATACACATCTGTGCGGAAAAACGAGGGATGTATCGATCGATTTATTTCTTTAAAAAGCTGATGCAATGGAGAATGCCATTTGACAAATAAAAAGTAGAAAATGTTTCCACCCAATTTTAACTACTTGGAATTGGAAAAAAGTTCCAACTCAATATATACCCATCCACGTTTGAAAGATATCAATGCACCTAATCATTACTTCTTTTACGATTACTAAACCTTTTTCTCACATCCCCAAACCGAAAGCATGTATCTAGATGGAAAGCAACATGGTATATTCTGTATAAAGCTTAGTGGCAATCTTATTACGCCTAATTTTCTAACATATGAAGTGGAAGAAAAAAAGCAACCTACCGTGTTATCGAATAATCAGATTTCACTCTTGTCTATCAACAGAGATATATTACAAGGCCACAGACTTACACAATGTGACGAACACCTGCAATCCTTTTTTTGTGTGGGAACCAAACTGGAGTCAGATAATACAAGTGTGATATGTACTCATGCAACATTGACTGTAAGGTTTTAGAATTTTGACCAACGTGCCCTTCGTTGTAGGGGGTTATACATCAAATTCATCAAGCTGACCCAGACAGGTGCATTTGAATCAGCTAGGAATGGTTTTCCCTTGCCCTGGCAATGTATATTATGTTTCTTTGATTTTCAAAAGGTTACCAAAAGCTTTTACTGATCTTCTGTAGTCGTTGATTAAATCAGCAAATGCAGCTGTGGCAACACCAAATGGAAAAAATGGACAGACGCAACTTATATTCCTGATTTTGTAGACTATGAAAACAGCATATTTCCTTTCGATAGTTTAGAGAAAAGTCATTATCACTCAAATATATATATTTTTTTATGATTTGACTCCTTTTTGTTGCTCATGTTTTTAACACAACTCATATGACCCCTTTAGGTGCACAATCCAAATGTGCTGTTAGCCAACCAAATATTTCAATTATGTTTATAAGCTAAATAATCCTAATATAACCGCACTACAATGATGTACGCAGGCTATGGAGAAAACAACGTAGGAAATCGAGGGAAAGTGAGGATGCAGACTATATCAGGATCTCGACTAAGTGTATATGCCATATAATGGTAAAGTTAAACTCGATGTGGCTCCTATTACCCAATGAGAATAGGGTATAGGAATTCAGGCCCCAAAAGGGCATTATCTGAATCTCAAGTTGTAGCATGGCTACCATTGTTATATTCTCTGTACAACCATGAATTTAGATTTCAGTATTCGTTACATCTGGAGGAAGCAGGATGATAACTTGACTGAAATGACATGTTATCAACACAAACAACAAGGAGTTCACTCGTCCAAAAAACTCAGAAGTAAATTATCTGTATGGTAGAATGATAATATATGACATTAGTTCTGTCAATTAAAACAATAATACTAACCAGTCTACATCCATGGGAAAATTCATCTCGTAGTAATAGTAACAAATGTGTTTAAATCTATGCAAAGACATCGCTCAACCTAAACCCATCAAATATGTAGGAAAAGTATGATTTTGCTTCGAATAATCTGCTTTAAGAAACTACTCCAGCAGATTTTAATCCAATGCTGGGAGTCTTCCATGACAAGAATTATTGGCAAGATCGTAGACCCCGTATTTTTCGAATAAGCTTGTCCTCGAAAAGAAAAATACACATATCAAGGGTATCCCCCCCCGTACTTGAAAGGAGATTGTTCCTATGAAACCCTTTTGTGAGCTGTAATGGTGTAATGGGAAGAAAAACAATAAACAAAACATACCCGTTTGTTTTATATGGTGAATATTATCTAACATCTCAAGCATTAGGGAATTTTTTAAATGGTATATCATCATGTCAGTAAAGGTTGTGGTCTTGGATGTGTCAGTGATGCAGGTGTAGAAGAGAAATTTAACATGAGCACATAGCTTCAATAATGACGATGGGCAAAATAAAGCTAGACAATATTTCTGTTTTTTGGACTCTTTTCGAAAAGAAATATATCTTTATCAGAGGATCCTTATGAATACAATAAACAAAACTCATTTTAGTTGAAGAGACCGTTGTTTAAAATAGTGGTTACGAAACATTCTTATAAGCATTATAGTTACTTTCAAGTTGATTGGGAAACGGTTGCAGATTGCAAACAAAGAAAATCACGCCATTTTTTTTTTAAATGAACGAAGAACACATAGCTTTCGTTATATAGGTAGACGAGTTAACCAATGTCTAGTATTAACATATTGTCAATACATCCGAGTGAAAACAACTTATATTCTTTCCTTTCGATTTCCTATTATCGGCCTTCCATAAATTTCTACGACATCGAAAAATATGACACCTATTACAACGTTTTCGATTATTCAGCCAAGTATTATGTATACAGAGTTTAGCAAAATAAAGTGGCCTTTTTTTGACAACTGTTATTTCAGTCTCTACGTGAATGTGTGCGTGTGTGTTTACATATGAATTAGGGCCAGATAGCTGGAATCGTGAGCTCAATTCAACCAGTTATTGTTTATAGAGAGAGTAGACATATCGTTGTCGCTTTCTCAGTGTGTACCTTATCCATAGAAAGGAATGAGTAAAAAAAAGAGATATACAGTTGCCTGAGAGAATCCAAATCGTCCACTTGAATTGCATAATCCTTTATTGTAAAAGTTGCATGACGTTTTAGATGAGATTAAGTATGTTGATTACCCATGAGTACGAATTTATTACAACGAGTAAGTGTAACACATGCATATATGTATGCTAAGCCAAAATTGAACACGGTTACACAACATCCACTGGCAAAGGCGTCAATGAGAGGATGTTGCCTTGTATTTGGATTCTCCAGAATCCAGTCCTGTCTGCTTAAATATCATGCTGTGTCCTATCCAGGAGCACATTAATGGATATAGATGTTATACTAAGAGAATTATCAGCAACTTCCTTTTTCAATCTTTTGCTGCCACTTTTTCATGAGCAGAGACGTATATACTTTGCAACGAACTAAATTATTGAACAAATAACTATCATAAATAATGTTGTTATTTGGTCATTTTGTGCCATTTTCTTTCATGTTTTCGGCCAGAAGCCACTCAATCCATCTAGTAGCCCTGTTTGTGCCGGACATGGACGTCCCACTCCATTTCTTGTTCAATCTTAACGGAAAAAATAACTTTTCAGATAGCGAAACAAATTACACACTTTCCTTCCTTGGTTGACATTTCGTATGGTTGAATATCAATTTTCATGTATTGGGTCCTTCCCTATCGATCTAGAAGATTTATTCTCCTTCAACCAAACCAAGATTAAAGATTAGGTTGGTGAACAAGTTGCATGATTGATCATCTAAAAAGATTATTGGAGCAAAATACAATCCCGAGAACATAAATCATACTTTTGGACTAATACGTCTTCCCTTTTGTCGATATCATTGATCAAACTTACTGGAACAAATTCGATGATATCTTAATACTTGCAAATTATTTCTCCTGTCATATTATGTGTGGACATTTGAATGTGTTAAGAACTGTCTACCAAAACGATCAACATAGGTTCCTTCTCTCTCTTTCTCTCTCTCTCTCTCTCTCTCTCTCTCTCTCTCTCTCTCTCTATTTCTCTCTATCTCTCACGCACACACACACATGTATATATTGTTTTGGGGGATTGAGTCATCTATGCATGAAGAGTGCTTGACATAGGGATAATGCATGTGAAAATAAATGTGCTCATGAAATCGAGTAAATTGGGGAATATTCTGATAATCTTCTCATTTCTATCCAGAAAAGACGAAAAAGATCCTGATATGAGCCAATGTGTAAAATGATGTGATACTTCGTTCTTATACAAGAACAACAACGATAAAAAGCATTAAATAGCCAGGCTTTATAGTTTATTACAGTGTTGTTGTTTTTTTAAAATTCTTTTTTATTCGGATGCAGTTAAACTATATCCACCTGTAAGTCAAATTAAGTCAAAGCATATTGAATCCGATGATGCTCCTACTATTGCAAGCAAAATGGACCGGCCGTAACTACGAGTACTAATAACGCAGAAAGTCACCGGAAACATCTAAATGAATTTGTTTAACAGAATAAAATGATCCAGTAAATCCCTGGTTTGAAATAATATATTTCGAGAATATCTGACGGTTATATGGTTTTCTTTTGAAATAAAACTGATAGGAGCATTTGGCAAAAAGAAATCGGATGAATGATCTATTTTAATCAGATCAAATACTATTACTTGGTGTTTCTCAAAGTAGTCACTACGTGTCATGGGGGGGTGTTGGGGGACTGATGGAGGGGGCTATTACTGGACGGCAAGGGATTATGTAATCAATAAAGAATGATAGCAAAAGAGTTACAATCAACATCTCCAAACAAATATTCTTGATACCGTTTTAAATGATAATATCGGTTGTAAAGCAAATTTTTCAACCAATTATGTATTTTTAATTGATTTTCTATCATAATCTTTGACTGACATTACATGGAGCTCTGATAAAATAAATGTACTGAAGAAAATGGATGTAATGTCAATAAAAATCAGTGGTATACTGCTAGAATCACCGCCACCATATCTCTGATTGCTATGTTTTAAAATGCTGTTTGTCTGGTATATCCAAAGAAATGAAGAGCCCTAACTCAAAATCGAGCCCGTTACAAAAGTAATGAACTTTTTTCTCATTAGAATCATGGTTCTTGTTACAAAACAAATGATTATTTTGATGAGCTTGAGATTTTTTTTAATGAAAATCCACATTCATGCATCGATTGAGTAGTTCTCCAGAAGATCAATATCGCAAGAAGTTTTGCAAACGATATTATCACAGTAACGGATCGAGTCTGCAATATTTTAAAACTGACAAAATATATCACATGCATGAAGAATAATTGTTATTTTTACTCTTGGGACAGGCATCGTGATTGTATATGTTACTCTGTTTTCTTTTTGTAAATAAATCATCTGGCAGAAATTCAAAAAGATTTATGAATTTTGAATATGTGTACATATCTCTATTGGATGCCTTCCGGTCTGCTGGACAGTTATTTAGTTAGTATAATAGTTGGTTATTCCAATTTACGTTGAGCAACAATAAAAAGGAGAAAAGGAAAAGACGTGATGTCACTGAAGATGTGATGCTAATAAAACTATGATACGATGATAGTATGTGTGTATCATGCATTTTGTATTCGATAAACGTTATTGACGACTTGTATCAAAGAACATTCTCTTAGAATATTTCAATGAAGCATATTTCACAAGTATAATGATTCACGGGATGTTACATGCACTGCTTCTCCCTACACCTGCTACTACTACCACTGATGGTTAATACATTGTTGAACGTGTGGTTCTTGTTTCTAGAGTTAAAATTGGTAATTGCGTGTTATTTGAATCCCATTTGTGTTTTTTTATTGCAATATACATTGAAGTGTAGTGTACATCGCTTGGAGTTTTTGAACATCCTATGAAGTGGCAAATTTCCCTTCGTTTTAAGTTCAAGCGTTCATTAGCATTTCATTCCTTTAGTCTGCATATATTATTGTACCTGTCCATATTATAACTTTTCCTGTCGCCAGAATGAGTTGAAAAGCTGGACGCAGGCTCCCTTCACACAGTATACAAAATTGAATCATCATTATCATTATCATCATTTGTTTCTTACGTCCGTCATTGGGCATTATTCTTCCCTAAGATTTGCTACGTCTTTTTATCATGGGTGTCTCAGAGCCAGTGCTCTCTGACATCACCTTGCTCTCCACACAGTTTTGCTTCCTGTTGGCCAGAATTTTGCGAATAGTTTTTTGGTTTTGTTATGTTAACCATGATATCCAGTGGTGGTCTGATATTCTTGCATCGTGACTAAAGCATTACCATTTTAGTTTTTTTTTTTTTTTATGGTGTTTATGATATATCTAACTCTTTTCTTTGTGTTATATTCTGTGTTGTTTTCTGGTCTTTTATGCAAGTTTGAGTTTTTTTTTCTCTCACAAAACGGGAAAATAGCTGCGTTAATGTTATGGAAGCCCAGCACCTATAATTAGACACCGGCCCCCGAGACTGTGAACAGTTTCAAGTTTGTCTCTCCGTCTGGTTGGCCGTGCATATTTTATACATATAAACAACACTGATTGACCTAGTAGGCTGTAATTCTGTATTCTTTATTATGAGTAGACATGCCTGTTTTTTTAGATAATTCCCGGGATACTTTTTAGAGGTAGGTTTAAGGCAATGTCTGTTTTTGCTGAATTGATCTTTTAGTTTCATTCCTGACGCTTCACAAAGGCTGGGACTTTTATTTTACTGCCCAACGCCTAATGAACGTTTACTTATACATTGATCACATACTTTTCTGATAGATCATCCCAATCACTTCATGCAACGAAAAGTTGTTGTTCTTGGGATGGTTTTCTATTGTGCAATTTTCCCAACTTGTTAATATTACATTTCAGGATTTATTCATTTCATAATCAGGAACTCTGCAGATTTCTGAATGTTACTTAATTCGTGGTTATCAACTCAGGCGTTGACTAGAATCGACGTCATGCAGGAAAGGAGGAACTGATGTTGAAATTTTTGCTTGGTGCTGCAATCGGAATTGTGAGGTTTTAACGAACGATGAATAACAACTCAATTCATCCACCGTCAATGGAAGTCCAACGTCAAGTATACGGATATTAATGACGTGTGAATCCATTGTTGAACCATGAGAGGAAAGGTTATGCAGTGGAAAAGTCGTCCACAATGAATTATATTCATTGAACTCGTTAGTGGGGAATTTTGAAGATTCAAAGATTCACTTTCCCTGTAAGGATGCTGGGCTATGTTAACGGAATCATGGGAGAAAAACGGCAAGGGTGGAATCGAATAGTTCCTTTCTCTTGACAGTTTAAGTTTCTGCCAATACCCCGTTTTCAATCTATTAATCTATCTATGGAA
>OY735199.1:85229597-85334597 GCA_963457665.1 Thysanoteuthis rhombus | reverse complement strand
CTGACCAAATCGGCCTGTTACTTATTGCACTTTATTAGGATTGGTTGGGTAATGTATATGATCTGAGATTATCTTTGATTTTAATTTGGCTTAATAAGGGATTTGACCAAATTAAGTATTGTACAGGATGCTTTGATTTACAGCGGGTGTTTTCTCTAAGTGACAAGAGGCTGCAAAATGAATCCCTTGTTGGGGGTCGTTCTAGTGTTTTTATTCAATAAAAAATAATTCAATATTTCTAACATTAGCTCTATACATGAATTTTTACTCGTGAAATGTACTGAGAAGCATGATTCATTCATCAAAACTTATCAATAAACTTGTTTTCATCATTTATGCTTAATAACCACCATTATTTCATTTGGAAATTTTCAACAAATCTTTCTGGTAAGTATCAGAATTGCATCACAGTTGTTCCGCCTAATATCAATGGGTGAACTCGTGAATAAATCTCGAAATGTAATGAATCATTTGCTTAACCTTTTTACAGGTTGATTTTAAGGAGTATATACACCAGGATTGTATAATAGTAGTATATAAGTATTAAGATTGTCATATTATATTGTCATTTACATACATGATATGAATAGATGATTAAATCAGTTTGTAAAAATCTCATTGACTTATGGAAAAAAAAGGCAAATTTCAAACCAGCTTATTGACAACTGGCGTCCATTGGCATTGCACAAATCTATATAAGCCTTTACTTTTGACCGAAGTATTGAGTGAAAAGCGAGGATAACACTGACTACCGTAATGATTGTCTGCTAGAATCGGGCTTGTTCAAATGATTCACGTAACCAAAGAGCCACATCACAAAAGACTTATATAAATACTGTTTTAAAGGAGTGATATAACGCAGCAGAGCATACACTGTTGTCAGCAGATAGTTAGAGTTAGGGATGCCATTATTTGCCTCTAAAGGGAGAAATTGAAAAGATTCGATTGCAACCACTCTAACTGAGAGTATGAGCACAACTAAAAGCTGACAACTTATCTATGGTTGAAGTGAGGCAACGTGCATTTCAGAAATATGCATTGATCGCAGTTCTATTCCATAATTCAGGTGTAAAAGCATTTTATATCGTCACTTAGTTACAGTAATGTCCGTATGGCTTTAACATTCATCTCATATTTATCGCTCTTTTATTACGGATCACTTTCGCCCTAGCCCCCCTTTGTAAAAGTAATCTTTTGTCACGTCACCATTTTGTTATGAACACGCTGGAATAGCTTGCTGTGTATTATCTAACGCCGACCCCACCTTGATTCTGTTACTGTTATACTCCTGGTCAGTATCAAACAAGACAAGTCATGATTCCTCAGTGAGAAACGAACTCACTGCAATCGTAAAGATATGCTTAATGATCGAGATAAATATGATTCCAAAGTGAGGCTCTCCCAATGCTTTCTTCAATTTCAAAATATCATAAATAAGCATTTATTGATAAGAGGGTCTTAGCGATTCCAATTTATCAAGAACCGGTAGGTGGTCCTGATAGTAATGATTTTTTTTTTTAACAATGATCTTTTATATCATTAAACGATGTTCTATAATAAGTCTTACCACTCGTTTTGATAGTTTATTTTTTTCTCATATATGAGACTGTGCAAGTATCTCCAAATTAGTTTTTATATGCGTGGTGAATCCATACAAATGTACTATTTCACCAAGAGGAAGTCGCTGGGTTTATATTACTATTATGAACGACGATTTCCATCCATCCCATAAAATCTGATTTGCTGTACCTAATCTGGCATATATACTCAATGGACTGATGGCAAGGCTCAAAACAACATTTATCACACTGCGAGACAACCTTGTGATTTTCTGGGCCGAACTTTGAAAAAGCCAAAACTCAGCAATTCGATATGACAAGATGGGAAAATATGAGTTGTCGGATTATTCCATGTCATGATCATTTGCTACATTCGACCTTTTCAGCATTAAATATCGAGCATTTGTTTCGTCATTCATTCGTTTCCGTCACTTGCAGCCAGAAACTTCGGAAAATTTGGACATTGTCATCGAACTTAGTGTAATGATCAGTCTTTTCTAGGAATGATTTCAATTGTTCTATCTGATAGTACACACAACATAAAGAGTTCAATCATTCAAACGATTTATTTGGCTTTTTAAACAAATGGTAGTCCTGTTTTTTTTGTTTTTCTTTATTTATTTATTTTTTTTTTTTGCTTCAGCTTTCCTGGCTTATTCTAATCTGTTTTGCGATTTATCCTTCTTAATAACCTGGTCACTGAAGCAAAAAGGATTTGGCACATTTCCAAATAACTTCTTCATCAAAATGTTCAAGATCGGCACATGATATTGATCGCTCAATACCTATTAAGAGAAAAAAAATCGAACCAATATTAAAACTTTGATAGGTGCCGTAAAACAAAAAATCATAAATCGCTTATCTAAATTCAGCAAAGTTTATGTTCAAATGAACTCCCTGTAACATTTCAGATACTCTGCATCCACTGTAAAGCAGTGTTCAAAGTTCACACGATGGAAGCTACTCCGAAAATATATGATACTGGGAAAAAATGGAAAAATGTGCAAGATTTTTCAATTCTGAGCAGTCATGAATGCTGCACCATTTTCGTATACTTTTATCATTCCCTGTCTCTCGATCTATCACTCTCTCCCATTTCACTTGATTGCATCTACTCAATTACACATATGATAGCCTTATCTTATCAATGAAACTTGCGTTAATTCCTGACCAGTAACTATCGCCTTTTCCCTGATTTCCAATGTGCATCATGTAAATTGAGTTCTGGAGTTCATCAAACGAATATCATGTAAGATATAACTAGTATTGAACATTAAACCATCAAATTGCATCTAATTCACTTATGATACGGAAGGGATATGTACGCATAAGTCTTTGAAATATCCGCACAGATTACGTTTACTAGATAATCTAATAATTAAATGGAACTGTCATTTCAGTCTAAATGGTTGGTACTAAGTGTGGATATGTTCCCCCCTCTCAGTAGAAAACTGTCTGTGAGTTTCTTTTGCTTATAAGCATTCCTCCAGGGCCGTGGTTGATTCCCAATTGGTACACCATACTGGCATCTCTGTACCAATCTCAAGCTGAGACTTGTAATCAAACACTCTAAGTTCACTTTCTACCGGACTCAGCATTCATATTTCTCTTTCAGACTAACTCAATTTAATGAAATTTTATTGATCGAAACCATAGTACTATAGATGGAATATTTAAGACATTGAAAGAATCAGTAGAGACAGTATACTAAAAGGAGGTAGAAGGGATCAAAATGTAGAAGAGCGCGTGTATGCGTGTTAATCGGAGTTATGGGTTAGACTATACTGATATGTATGCGTCTATGTAGCATCGTATGAAGTGTTCGATTGAAATAAATGCAATCTGAGGCCACTAGAGAGCAAATTGTTCTCCTCAGATGAGAAAACGGGAAAAGTTGCAAAAGCCATTCAGATATCCCAATATGTTTAGAGTACCTTAAAACATTTCCTCTCCCTCCCTCCTCTCTCTCTGTCTATGTCTGTCTGTCTGTCTGTCTGTCTGTCTGTCTGTCTGTCTGTCTGTCTGTCTGTCTCTCTCTCTCTCTCTCTCTCTCTCTCTCTCTCTCAGTGTGTTTTGGGAACTTCCTTCCGACAGGAACCAGCCGGCGATCAATTGCATATTTGTGTTTCCTGATTGGGTGTTAACTTTTGCCATGAATTTGCTGTAATTATAGACCTGTTTTTTGTGTGCTAAGATAATGAAAGTAACACATGCATTCCTCTGCTGTTATAGTAGCATTGATGTACTGAAAAGGTGAACTAAGTAAAAAAGCATAAACAAACAAAAACATGACTTGAGGATGGTTCGAAAAGTGACCTGATGAAAATTGTGTTGTATTAGAGAGTTACAATAGAGTGAGTGCAAAAGTATATAAATCATTGTCCACAAGTCATTCCAAAATACTTACGCAGAAGAGACATGGACCTTAAGTTGGTCTTTTTTTTTTTTTTTTTTTTTTTTTTGTTCATGACAGATCAATGTTCAATTTTCCACGCACAAATTCTGGAAACATTGCATTAATATCAATCTTCGTTCAATTTTGTTATTTTAAATGATTTTTTTTTTGTAATGTATCGTGTTCTTTTTGCACAGAATACACATATATTTTGAATAGTGCTTCATTCAATTCCTTGATACCTAGATATCCATCGTTTCAAAATGTAATATAAGCCTGACAGCGACTCTACTTCATGCAGCTACATTCATACATAACAATAATCATTTTATTTTATAGATCCCAAAGCAAGTGCTGAGGAAGCGTATTTGTCGTATAATAAATCGTGCATCTCTATTAATGCACAATGGTGGCTAGATTACGTGCCTCACTCCTCCAGAATGTCATTTAAATGTCATCTGGTTGAATTTTGCAACAATGGTTGGCTCATCAATGTAAACATAAATCTGTGTAATTTAGTTATTTGATATTTATTAGGGCGATTGTTGGACTTACGGCAATTCATCGTTTCATTCAATTTCCTGGTAATAACATTTAGCCAAGATTATTGTTTTGAAAGAAAAAGAGTATCTATTTGCAGAAAAAGCGCAGATGAACAAATGAAAAAAGACACTCAGAGTAGAGGATATAAAGAAGTGGGGAAATCAGTTATTAAAAGTTACTACATTTACAGTAAGATTGTGGAGCAAGTGAATTCGTAAAATTAAAGGTGATTATTCAAAATCATTACGTTTCAGTGATTGATTAAAACCAATAATTCACATCCATGTAGTCAGTGCTGACAAGCGTTCGATGCTTATTTTTAATATTATATTAAGTTTGATCAATGATCCTGAGTATTCGTGTCAAATTCTGCAAAAATGGGCAAGTATGTATCATCTGCTTCAGTATTTAAAGTTTCCATACATTCTTCTCGATCTCACACAAAGCTGGAATCTTATGATGATAGAACTCATTATCAATGTTGCATTGGTTAAAATCATCTCCTTTAAAACTATTATTACTCAGGTTTTGAAGCTCGGGAGTTCAAAAATGTACCTGAAATGCACCTGGATACGGCAAAATCTGATGAGGTTTCACTAAATCACTAGTCCCTCACTTTTACTGTAACATGTTTTTATCTCATAGGACCATTCCATCTCAGAACCTTAAACAAATAAAGGGATTAGATGAATTTCGAATTTTTTTTAAGGGGGGGGGGTAAAAAAAAAGATTATCTGAATGAATTTTGCCATTTGAGTTTTACAACGGCCATTTTTGCCAATTAGGTGGTTTTAATGCTCGTTTTATTTTATTCTGATGATGTTTCAATGCAACATTCGATGTTTTTTCCTAAATTCTGAGAAAGATTGATTGGAGAGGACCGATCTTTTTTTTTAACTTCACTTGAATCAGACAAATGTTGACACTCCTTTTGAATCATTCAATATCATGCATTATTCTGTCATTTTGATTCCGATTCATCGTCTTCATATTGGTAATTACATACACACGTGCATAAATAGTTTAACACAGGCATACACACATATGCACATATCCACACACATGCACACCCTATTCTGTCCTATACAGTGTTTCATTCTCACACAAACAAGTAAGCACAAGCAAGTACATATAAAAACACAGATGTATGCACAATTATGCACACTAACACACAAGTGTATCTACACATCACACCAACAACTTCATGGACCTATACTCACACATACCCACGTTATCAGATTCATGTATCCATATATACTTGCAAACTTTTACATGTTGAAGATATTCTTTCAACCAAAATACAATCGATTCTATTTACATATTTTATGATAGGAATGGTGTATTATCTACAGTATAAGGTGTTCATATACAAAAAGGAGAATGTTATAATTTCACTTGTATATCCGTCATTATTGAATCTATAGCTAGATGATATATTAATATAAGACTTGTATGCGTAGTATTCAAGTTATGATAAATGTGTTACTAAAGTCTTCGGTCATTACATTACGTTGAAGCGACTACCTAACATACCCGTTTGCACCTGCTGCCGTTTTCGTATATGAAGCAGTTTCATTGAGTACAAAAAAATAAATAAAATATAATCAGAAAGACAGTATGTTAATAATTACTTCCTTCAACTGTAGGTAGGTACTAATGTTTGTGGCTGCCAGAAAATCTTAAGATTCTTTTGTATTGCCATGTTGGACACTATTTCCGGTTCACGTGCAATAATTTATGTGACGTTGCGAAGAAAGAAATTGACTGGAATTAAAACTACATATTTCGTTTATTTTACGTTCAAAAAAACACATAAAAATTAAGAACATAGCATATGACACTTCTCAGTGCATAAAAGGAGAATCATTTGAGGCTGATCAAATTTAAGTACAGTCTTCATATCAAAGTCAGTTCTTCTTGATTTTCCTCAGAAAGCGATCAAATAACCATCTAGAGTCAGTTGAATAAAATCAAAATCCGAAAAACAAAACAAGGAACGTACGTGGAGAATGTCAAATTTGTAAAAGTTAGGTTAGGGACGTATCAACTTTTTTGGCTAGTGAAGGTTAGCAATTAATACAAAGTACGGTTTAGCATCGGAAGATTCAATAAAACAATCTAGAGACAAGAATTGTGCTTTTGTCGCAAAGAAAAGGGGAGAACTTGAAACTTTGTCCAATAAAATGAAGGTATATAGTAATGGGCGTTGAGACAGGAAAATACAGGCCGATCGTGATGCACGAAGGGGAACTGACAGCAACAGAAAGAATCTAACTACCCGACAACGAAGAGGTCGCAGCACCGGACAAAGAGACTTGAGTATTGACCACAGAAGACAAATGAAAAAACCTGGGAGTTCTCGAATATGATGTAATAATGCAAGAATAAATGAATCAGAAAATAAGATGATACCTCAGGAAGAAAAAAATAGTTGAAAACCAAATTGAGAGCCGGAACGTATTTACTGTATCAGTAGTAAGATACACGGAAATATTTTTCAGATGTACCAAAGACGGATTGCAATCAAATGACCGGCGAACAAGGAAACTCATGACAAGGCACAAGGCTTTATACATCAGATATGACACACATATACTGTACATGGAGAGGGAAGAAAGCAGAACAGGACTCATCAGTGTGATAGATCGTATAAAAAGAACAGAAACCGGACTAGAAAAGTCTATATGTGCAAATAGTGGAGACATTACGTAGAGTATTTGGAGAAGAATGACATGCAGCGAGAGAGTAGCAAAGCAAAAAAGAAATTTGGAACAGAAAAGACTATACAGCGGATCAGGGGAGAAGATACAGGATTTTTCACTCGAGATATCATGAACATGGCTACGCAGAAGAAACCTGGAGAAAAAACAGCCCAAAACAAATTCATCAAGACAAAATATATCGAAGCCAAAAACGACTGAACGTAAACAAGTAGGAAACACTGAGTATGCTCAGAAGGTGACTACAAACTACATAAGTGAATGTTGTCGATTGGCCCAGGAAGGGCGTAAATATAGGTAGCTAACCTTGATACATATCAAGAATAATATACTCCATTATCTTACTGGTACTTCGGGTTCTTAATAATGCAAAGCAAGTAAACATAAAGATTAAATAATCATTTATACTGTTCCAACTAAAACTAACCATCTATATGAATGAAAACGCTCAATGTTCATTCCTGGAGGTTTCTGAGTGAATGTTTTTGTATGTTTACAAAAATCTTTGTTCTTCATTTTCTCCTAATGAAGTTTAACATTGTGTTCTGTTGGATATAGATACAAAATAATTATCTGCATAAAACTATTTAAGGATGCTTTCATAATCCGGATAAAAGGATCCACGGATTAATAGTTGTATCATTTCGAGCAAAATAATCGTTTCTTCTGAGCATGAACAAGATAGGGAATTCTCTGAATTTATTCCTTACATCTAATGACCTTCTGTTTCACAGTCATTCAGTCATGTCCTTTCATCTTCAAAGTCGTGGTAAACAAATTAGGCAAAGGCAATATTCAAGCTTGTAAGATGAGGAAGACATTCCTTCCCGGTCTTTAATTATGGATGAAGATGAAGAAAAAAGCCGCAAAATATGAAAACCATCTTTTGACGAAATGTAAGCAGGCAGCAGTACCTGAACAAGAATAGAGCTGATACCAAAGATAAGTGCAGTGCTACGGAATCGTTTTTCTCTAATGATCACAGCCATTGAAGACTTGATACGAGGATATAAGAGAAATACATGAAAGATGAGACTTAACCAACAAAAGGGATTTAGGAACGTTGGAAGAACAATTGAAAGAAAGATTTTCTCGGTCCATAATTACCCCATTCCTATATCTCTTTGAACTTCATAAATAATATACAACTGTATGTTTTTATAGTACCATCATCTGTTTTTCTTGTATGCATAAGTGCAAACGCAGAGGAATAAATGAATGTCAACAGAGAAATAAAACTAGAAAATGCTTTGCTGTATGGATGCTTGTTGGATAGAAAACTTTCATTGTATTTTTTAAGCATGGATTTAAACATCCAGCCTACTGACAGGGTCGTTAGGCAAACTTTGGACCAAAATCTTCCTTGCATAAACTTTGGTACGAGTTAATTATGATTACCTTTGATAATAATAATAGTAATATTAATGATGATAACAACAACAACAACAAAAACAACAACTGCAACCAAGATTCGAAAAGCAAGCACTCATTTTTTTATCTCTTTTTTCTTATAGGAAAATAATATAGTAGTCGCTTGGATAGATATAGTTACCTGAGTGTATACGATTTTTAAATCAGGCATTTCTGTGATGAAAGTGGCTGTTAGAAAAAGATGCATAGTGAGGATATATATTGGCTGTACGCTCAGGAATCACAAAGGTGTTCGTTCATCATTAAAGTCAACCTAGGCAGGCGATGGACCTGCAACATTCCAAGCCCCAGCGAGTATTATTTTTTCTTGAGATCGTGGACAGATTCCAGGTTGCTTAGATACTTACATAAAACCTCGGATTAGGAAAGTAGGGGAAAAGGTGCAACCTCAAATAGTCTCTTCATACATTTGAAGCACTGGTAGATAACTAAACCCCCAAAATGTGCATCAGTATGGAATGGGAGTGGCATCAAAGCGACAAAATTCTTACAATTAATCAGCTTACACGTTAAAACACCTGGCATTAGGAGTTGATTCAGAAAAATCTATACTCCGACGAAAACTCCAGAAATCTTCATCAAATATGTGCCTAATTAGGGCCAAAATCAAGATGATGACATCAGTTTTAGTAACCAGTGAAAGAATTGTCTTGTTTTTGTTTGTTTTTTTTTTTGTTGTTGTTTTTTTTAAAATTTGAAAGGTCCCTAAAGTCGACGACTAAAAAAGTATTATCTCGCTCTTTCTGAAAAAAAAAAAAAAAATTTCCCAGAGTGGTTGTATCGGAAGCAGTTGGATAGGCAAATAAACATAGAGACACACTCAAACACGCGACACATACACACAAAACACACTTTAAGACAGGCACTCGAGGGAGAAATAATATATTGCCGATTTGCCTGAATTGTCAACTATTTGTGTAACTATGGTGATTCATTGGACTCTACCATAATGCACCAAATTTTGGACATATGATTAGTGAAAGAACGTGTGCTAAAATAACGTTTCGTCTCATGGTTGGGTTTTCAAAGATGTTAGAGCTTGTCTTGAGAAAATAAGAAAGCATTCTCTCTTGTATTGTATCTTGCAATTATTCTATATTATTTCCTGTTTGCACTTGCTGTGTATATGACAAATGCATTTTGAATGTTTGTAGAGATAGTAAATAAAACAAAACATATGCATTAGACCAATTTCATGAAAGACATTCGGATGCTGATCTTCCCAAATAAAAATTACAGTTAATACTTGATACAATTACGTTAAAGTAGCATTTTCAAGGATTCCATGGTTTTGCCAGTTAGATGCAGCAGGTTGTACTGGGTTACGTGGTACTTATAGTGTCTGATCAGATGTACTTATTCATCATCAAGTACATATTTCCACAGCTTGATTCTATCAAAATTTTGAAGAGGTAGAGGGAAACTTTCATTTTATCATCCCCTGAACAATATTAAAAATACTCACTTTTTGCAGTCAATTTGGTAGGTCAGACATTTCTATCACGGCAATGATACATAATGCATGTGTCGATTTATACATTTCCAAATGCTTCTAATGCCTATTTAAGTACATCAAAACATGGATTGATCCATTGAGTCATTTTTTTAAAATGAATTCCATACTCAATCATGTTTAACCTCAAAGTTCACCATTTTTGTTAACTTCATTCTTCCAACCGCCCTTCGAGCATGAACTATAACATCAAATCAATACTGGGAAGAAAATGCCTATCGTGTCCTCCTGTACATTGAAGTTACACATCATATCCGCACCCCACCGGTAAAGCTTGGGGGTGAATTCATCGTCACTCCCAATTCAGCTGAAGAGTTATATCACATGAAACAGGAGGTTGATCCCCAAATGAAAGACTTGAGTAACCCCTAATACATTTTAATAAAGACGGATAAACGATAAAGGGGAGGGAATACAGAGATGACTTTTTTTGCATGAGCAAACCCATTACAGCAATTGTGTAACAGGGAAACGATTCACTTTCAATGGCTTGCCTCCATCCCTGTGAGTGTGTGTGTCGTTCTGTGTCCCGTACTTCTATATTATAAACTGAAAATCAATGTTAAACTGTTTTGACGTCTTCGAATGATTCGATAAACATTAAAAGAAAGAAATGTTTTATCTCAAAAAATATACCACAAAGTGAGTGAACACTCAATGTAAATATGACTGTTTATCATAACTACTTCTGTTTATCCACTGTGTGAACAGTCAGTTTTGATGCAGTATTAGTTTGTTATTGCTTAGTTTTTATCCTCGTTGTTTTAGTAGAAGGTGTAATTTTCAAGTCTCAAATCAGGGAAGTACTCTCATTTTGCCATTGAGTTATAAATTTAGAGTAAAAATTTTTGCTTTCCCTTAGTGACCTGACAAAAATCAAAAGAGGTCTTATACCGATGTTTTTTGTTTGTAATTGATATGAGCATTTTTCAAGGCATGGTTATTTTCTAAATTAAGTTTTATCAGTCACGTAATATCCAGTGTGCGTCACCCGATGTAGATCGAACTCAATACATTAGAAATAATCTTGTACACTATCCTCGTAGCCAACCTTTCACGGCAAAACGCCTATTTAAGATCATCTATTATTGTTAACATCAGATAAACTAGACAAATTCAGAAAATTACACCCATGATTGAGAAATGTGGCGGATGCTGGGGAAGGTCTATGTCCAACAATGGACGTTAAAAGACTGATGATTTGAATTGCGAAACATAAGAAGCAGGTAATTAGGGAGGAATTTAGTATAGTGGTGATGATTTGTTAGATTAATTGTAGCATTTTTTACACTAGATAATCAAAGATGAGATTTACAAGCTTCGGTTGACATTGGATATTGTTTTATCTACTTATTTTTTCTGCTCATTCCTGTCGCTGAGTCCCTTCCAACACTTTACAAGACGTTTTTTTTTGGGGGGGGGGGGGCTTTTTAAGAAAGAACTTCGATCATTCTGCCCTTTTCTGTACTGCACGCTATTCAAACATACAATGAAGCCTCGATCACAAACAATATTTATCAGCAAGCACTTTTGCAGTGAAGAAGGGAAAATGAAATATTTATATTTTAGAATAGGAAAAAATAAAAGGAATCGAAAGATCCAACACTATTTACCGATCAATTATATCCAATGATTTTTGTTTCGCATTTTGTTTTTTCTTCATTTTTTCTTTATTTATTGCATTAATCGAATACGTTTTACCTTTTATGATTACAAAAGAAAAAGGTTGGCTAAAATTAAATCTCACATCAATGTTGATAAAATGGCTGTTATTTTTTAGAGTGTTTCACGTATCAATAATTTCTTTTCATTAAATGTATACGAGAATTTTTTGTTGGTTCTTGTAGCAAAGGGGATAGATCAACATTAATAATGTAAAAAAAAAAAGAAAAAAATCTATGAAGAACACATCGTCTGTAAAGTAATTTTCTTTGTATTTTATAGAAATTATGAGATATACACTACGCATTTTCCCGTCATTTTTGAAGTGGTAAGGTTTATAAAATGAGATGTCGGATCAGATTTTTCACAGTGAACTCAAACCTTGAACTATCACAATCAATAATGACATCGGTCTGTATGCAATGAACAAGACGTTCGTTCGCTTGTCAGTTTGGGTAGTATAACAGTTACTGCATCTCATCCAAATGCAAGGATCCCTTGGAATCTATTACAAGTATGAATGAAGAATTTGGAAGACTATCTATTTAGACGAATTCCCAAGTGCATTCTTTACCTAATCGAGTACATTCTAAACTTGTGATATGGGAGGAAGTTTCCTTCTTGTCAACTTGAATCTTGCCGAAGGGTTGATCATAAACTCGTAAGAACGAAGTCCTGATCCCGACCGGACTTGGAACTTGCAAAGGGAGAGAAGCGGGCACATCCAATGAAAACTGACACGTTGTCACTGACCATATGCACCAATGGGGGTTTCAAAAATAGCGTTCAGCTCACTTTCTGCATTAATGTCGTTATTGGACAGGGCAGATATATTTGGGATTTGCTACTTTGGGTCTCAATGGTGCTTACAATACAATGTCCTCTATAAATTTTTGAGTCAGAATAATCATGTTTGAATTCCACACATTGTTTGTTTTCGTTTCCATTCTGCACTATGTGTATAAGTCCGATATTGACATTTGATGCGATTAAGAACAATGACAATTGACGTACTTCTGTAACATAAACTTTTTTGAAATTATCAGATCGCATTGAGGGTTTATAAGCATAGTATCCTCTGCATGGTCACTTTGGAGCATAAACATTAAGCCTAAGCAGACAAATGACACTCTAACTAAGAATCATTCAACGTGATCAACATCACACAGAGAGATCATAAGACGGCACAGTAAATAGAAAGGAGCAAGAGTCATGAATATCTTAGGATCCATTAAAAAACACATAGAAACAGGATGGTCATTTTGCAAAAATGTCAAACAACTGATGGACTCCTATGTAGAACGTATGCTGGCAAAATATTGAATTGCATACTGAAATAAATACTTCGAGAGAAAATTTTTTGTAACAGCCATAATGGGGGCTCTAACGATATCTGTAAAACATCTAAGGTAACTCACTGACGCTTAAAGGCCGCACACACACACTCATGCACACACACGCACATACACACACACGCACACACACACACACACACACACACACACACACATATATATATATATATATATATATATATATACACACATATATATATATATATACATTAAGCTTGTCATATTTATCGATGCAAATATAGACGGATCGATAAACGTTACACCTTGATATATATATATATATATATATATATATATATATATATATATATATATATATATATATATAAACTTTTAAGTATTGATTTGATATTTGTTCTAGTAATCCCTCATATCTATCATCTGGACCATAAATCGATTAATCAATATCGATGTGTCATTCTTTTGTGTCTTTTTCTCCCAAAAAGTAGGTAAATCGATATTCTTATCGATCTCTTGATGACAATTTTCCATCATTACTTCAGCAAATGAACACACGATAAAAAGAAAATACTATTGGTTAAATAGGATAACTTCTCCCGGATAACCAACTCTTGATAATTGTTCCATAACTTTAGCTTGAGAACTGTGAAGCCAAAATAACATTCTCAGGAAATGAAGAAACTGGATATGTGAATGATTGTATCCAAGGGGGAAAAGACAAGGGGGAATCGTCATGGATCATCTATTAGTTATCTAACAGTAGTAAGTGCACTAACTGCAGCTGTCCTGATACCTCATATATTATAGAAAATATTTCTACGCTCTTCTTTACAGCTAGAGCAAGATTTGCCTCATTAGCTAATTTCGATATGCTGTTTATTTTTGACGATTACTGGACTTACGTTCAATGATTAGATGCCTTGTCATTTAGGAATATTAGGTATCATAAGCGAGATCGATGATGTAGATGACACCCTACCAGATGGCTTCTGTCTCTAAGTCTATGTCACCGATCGTATGCCAAGAGTAATGTGATATGGGATAATTTAGTAGGAACTACTGATGCCATACCTAGCGTAAGTGCAAGAACTGATCACATTGTTTGGAAATTTGGAACATCGGATCTTTCCTGAAATTAGGACGGATTAAAGTTTGTATCGACCCTATTGGCATCACAATAACATTGATCAGTGTCATTTTTAGGTGCAATATTTTTTTCTATATTAGACCAGTCCTTGAGCCATTCAAATAAAATG
Organism: Thysanoteuthis rhombus; assembly: GCA_963457665.1. Lineage (NCBI taxonomy): Eukaryota > Metazoa > Mollusca > Cephalopoda > Oegopsida > Thysanoteuthidae > Thysanoteuthis > Thysanoteuthis major. Next base: position 85,320,202 of record OY735199.1, on the reverse strand, counting down.
CATGAATTTGAAGTGATAAAAATATCTTTTGACGGAGTCCGCTCAAGAATCCATTTAAAATCCTGGAAAGCAGCTGGCCATGCAAGAAGGATATCACACGGGAGTTGAAGATATCAAATCACAATGTTATCCCCACAGATCATAGGCAGTATCAAGATGACATGACACAGTAGTCAAGTTTAAAAAATACTGGCTCATCTCCATCCTGGGTGGACAATGATAGAAAGGTCTAACAATACAAAGCTGCTGCTACTGCTGCAACTGTTTCTTCTACAGCTACTTCAATTGCTGATGCTGTTTACAATTATGATTGTAGAGCCTTGATCCAAAAAAATTGCAAAACAAATAAGGTTACTTTAGTGTCATTAACATAAATGATCTCTGTGTTATTGTCTCTCAATGTCCCTTTTTTCTTTCGACTTGAATTTTTGTAATCAACCCTTTTTCTGACTGATAATTACAAAATCTTCCATTTAAAAATGAAATCCAGAAACAATATTGGATCTCTAGCTGTCATCACAGTTGCAGAGATATGTTGGTTTTGATAGTATCAAATACCATCCTTCAGTCTTTTTTTATCTATTATTGAATGAAAATTCTCGATAGACGTGTCAAAATGCCATATGATTCATATTCCGTATTAAACAATGGATATATTTTAAATGTTCAACTTATTTTAATTTTTTTAGCTTACTAAACAGTTCGTTGCTTAATTGAAACGAAATTTGAAAGACAGCCATGTTACTTCAATTTGAAAAAAATATAAAAATGTCAACGGACTGATACTTCAGTCATTTGAAACGATAACCTAATCACACGTTTATCTTCATAATCAGTTGTTTGAAAGACACATCAGGTACAAAGCCAAATGAATTCGGTCAGGTGAGAAAATATTCAATTTTTTTATTGTACACACAAAACTCCAAGATTCCTAACCTTTTATTTACTGAAACATGTGCATCAATATGGTTTTTCACAGAATAGATCCGTATGCTATATTTTATAGGAAAAGGATAAGTATACTTCAAAATGTGGTACAACCTTTAAAATCAAATCCAACATTTATTGTGCTATTAAAAACAACATCTATGCCATCATTCGTCGAAGTTGCAACGATGGACTCAAAAAACCGTTTCCTATTACAATAGCAATCGACATCCCCCAACTGTCATACACATTCATAACACCATTTACTATAGACATTTACAAACCAATCAGAATACAATTGAACTATACTGTTAAGATTCACATTTGTGTACATTGATTCTGGCACATAATTTTCATATTATCACTTATTACACAAATCTGAAATCACACCAAATCGCTATTCAACTACACAGTTGGAACACTTCCACACACATTGCTACTTCAAATCTCTCGAATGCATTTTCAAATTATCACTTACTAGATAAATCTGCTATCATATCAAAATGCTTATCGACCATAATGTAAATATTCACGTTTGCACACTTGGATTATGAACCACCTTTTCCTCCCTTTCAAAGGCAGTTGCAGCATCAACCCTTCAAAAAAACAAACAAAAAAAAAATAATAATCAACAACTTGAATTCAATTTCACACATTGAAATTGAATCCAAATCAAGATTGATTTACTGAATGAGCGGACGGTGTCCAATGGTAACTAAAAACACAGCCTTTTCAAGACATATACGAAACTGGCTTTCATTCCTCATATTTTGACACTTAATTAGCCCTTATTGCTGGATTATATATATATATTCAGGGTCAAACACACTTTAAGTGAGGTAACTCATCCATTGTCATCCTATGCAAAGCTCTTCCATAGGAGTAGAGCATTGTACTGAATGGGGAATTTCCGTGTAAATTAATATATTGCTTGAATTCAGATTTTCTGACCATCCAGTTCCGTAGCCAAGAGGTATGATATCGGCCTTGGGGTTTGAAAAAATAGTTTCAATCCTTCCTCGCAGTACTGGTTGGGATAAACGAAAGCCTATAGCCATACTGAAGAGAAAAAGCTGTCCGTGGATGACACAATAATATATATATATATATATATATATATATATATATATATATATATATATATATATATAAAATCCACAAACGGCTCTTTTGCTGTGTTACGACCCTTCAATGTGGCTATAGACAAAGTTGACGGTTGGTAAAACCGAAGTAAGCAATAAATTGGAAGAACATTATTATAGTAGCTAACAGTAAATGAGCCCCATGTTTGAGACTGCTCAACCCTAAAGAAATTCATGTTAATTATGAATGGATTTTGTATTCGATTGCCGTTTGAAATAGACTTGCTTATTTTATTCTCCCCGTTTTTTACCGCTCAACCAACAAAAAAAATGCAATCGCTCAAATATAAGCATCCGCTTAATATATGGCTGCACAATTTTAGCATAAAAATATCAGTTTTATGAACAGAACATATCATTCCACGAATTAAACTACTTATGGAAGATGTGAATATACTTCATGCAAAGTGATGTTTGAGATTTTTGTACAGAATAAGTGGCATACAAGTATCATTTCAATTCAGCTCGAGTAGATATTTTAATGTTATAAATGTGCAACTGAATAGATCTGGATGTGCAAAACGTGCGTGATTATATCTTTCATTGTATTTCTAGTATTAGTAGTAGTATTAGATGGTTATTTCCTTCACTGAATCAACATATTATCTGCGTCAGGCCCAATACATGTACCGAAGGATATTTATTAGAAACATCAATAATACTGTCAAAAAAAGTTTATTGATTTTTAGAGTGGGGACACTTAGTGAAATAATTTTATGTGAACGCTGAACCCTCACTTGTTCCTACTGTTTTTTTTTTGTTTTTTTTTAAGAAAATGGTTCGTTTAGTGATCACTTACGAAGAAAGGCAAAACAATAAATTGTTGATATTTACCCCTTTTTTTTCTTTTTTTTTAATTGATGACTCCCAACATGGAATGCTGCATAATGAAAATGGTCCAATGAGGGTTTTTATTGTATGACTAAATACACCTGTTTTTTGCTTTTTGAAGTATACATGGGCATTAATCTAAGATCTTCAGTCCATAGTATATGATCATTTTTCCAATTCTCTTAAATGTTTAGTACAATGTTACAAATATACAGCTGGATAAGTCTGGACGTTGAAAACGAGTAAGATGGTATTTTCGAAAATATTATCAAGAATCGGGCTTTGTATCTCAGGTGGAAAATTTTTTGAATTCTATAGACTGTAGACATTCTAGAATATCCAAATATGTCTCCATTAAATATATCCTTTCACTCATATATTTATTTATTATATTGAGTATCATGGGTCATTATCATTACATGTTTTTATCGCTACATTTTCTGACTCTGGCCGGTTTGTGTTCGACAGGGAGTAGAACAACGTTAATCGGAATAAAAACAACGGAGATGGGATTCGAACCCACATATTCCACTGGAGGCTCGATATACTCCTGGCTGCTCCAGAGTGCAAACCTCCAAATAATACTTTCGAAACCTATCCTTCAACCTAATTGACAGACTCATCTGTTCACACTGAGCAGCAGCCATTTTGTTCACATCCTGATGGTTTCCGTAAATAACACAATTTTGTTCATTTTTCATTGATTTACTTTTGTCAGTCTTTCACTATATTCCTTGCTTTGACTTAAAACAATGTACGTTCCCACCCACCCAGACCCCGTTAAAATTGAATCATGTAATGCAGTTTACACCTTTAAATTCAATATTCCTATTTTTCTCACACTGAATCACTTTACGTGATTTACATGGAATATTTGAAAACGCGTATGTATGCCTCATACGTCCCAGTTATCTGTCCCAGACACCGTTTGAAATTAGCATATATAGATCTTGATGAAGTATGTTCTTGTAAAAGTACCCGTAACCGAATATGACTAACGCTATACAGCATAGGAGGTCACTGGTTTTCCTGGAATTCAAATAGAATTGATATATGCTATTTTTGTTACGTGTACCCGACATCGAGGTAATTTGACAACTATCATCAAGATTTTTGCCAAAAATAATGACCTAACTAAAGTACAGACAGTGGGATACTGGGGATTTGAATATTCAATCATTGATGGTGAGGTTTATTTGATGAGAATCCGTTCAGAGTGCATGGTACAGAGCAATAGATAGGAGGTTAGCATTGCAGACCAACCACTAGTAGAGCGTGTTCGATTGTCAATGGATTCCTCTATAACTGTGCTCTTGTACTAGGTTTGGTAAATTTTAACAGTCTTTTGTGATATCAGTTCACAAGTGTGCCCGACAAGAAGGCATTGGGTAGGTTGGTGTTATTGTAATATGTTATATAACTATTAGAAATCGTCAACTATCATCATCAATTTTATTTAGTTTTTCAGTCAGCCTGGTTTGCTAATCACAAACTAAGCTACAGGCCTGATAATTTGAATAATCACTCTTTTTTATATGTAGAAAAACTAGTTCTTTTGTTTTGTTTTGTTTTTCAAAATGAGTTATCAATAAGATGGTCCCATTAAACCTGTGAGTTCATTCTAAATTGGTCCCTGAGTTCGTGTCAAGTAGTCTTCACACCTGATATCTCTAGATACATACTTTTTTTTACGAAGCCCTCTATCAAAAAAAGATTCATTTTGTTCATGACCAATCCCTTTACTGAATTTTGATTGATAAGTCTGTTATTACATGCTTTCAGAATATGTTGATTGTTTCTTTGGAGAAATTAACCAGACCTATTTCGTTTTTTTTAATTTTCTTATGCAAAGCACTGTAAAACTTGATATACATATATACATTTTTTCGTATTAGTGCAGATGAAAGGAAATTGATTTAATTGCATATTTTGTAGAATGTCAAATCACCATTATATAACAAGACCATCAGCTACATCTTACTCAGGTCACGTATGAATCAGATATTGGCTGCAGATTGATTTGACCTGGCGATCTATGTCCAGACAACCATTCAAACTAAAATTCCAGCATAACCTGGGATTAAACTTCTCAGAACGTACATTCTCGTTATTGAAAATCAAGTCAACTGGTTTATTTGGGAAAATAAATTGTTATTCAAATCGTTGATACAAAATCATTTAAAAGTCCATGTAAAATAGGATTCTGCTCATACCTTAGTGCAAATTGATAATATGTATATCCCATGCCGTTTCGAGTACACTAGGAGATATCAGAGGATTTTTGTTGATTTTACGACCATCTTTCAAACATTTCTGATCACCTCTGTATGTGTAATTTCAAACTAACAGCAAACTGGTGAAACAAAAAAGGTCATTGGTTTTTCTGATGTGTGGTTTTATAATTGCCAATCACACAGACGTTTTGTCAAGTCATCACTTTATCGAAGCTCTCATAAAAAAATCATGTTTGTATAATTATCAAGGTATCTGGCTCCAATTCACTGAAAAATAAAATTTTCACTTTTCATTTGATGCTTGCAAGTTTCCTATTCTTGAAATTACCATCACTGCGAGATCATTATTATATTAGTTGACTTGTTTCCAGATGCACAAAATTATTATCAGAATGGGACGCAGGATATCGAATAAACTGCACGTGATAAATTCTATTAAACAATTCATGCTCCTTGATCTCCAGGACTGGATTAGGCCTTTGCACGTCCTGTAAGAGACTGGAAATCAAATTGTGAACATAAATATTTAAACACATTCTTTTTTTACTTGAAAAGTATGTACATCTTTCTATTTCATTACTACGGCTAAATGATGAGACGAATGTGTCTGACATTGTATTATGATATCTTTACTTTGATCTATGATTTCGGTTCAGAATACGTTACGGTGACTTGTTGCATATAAACCACATATATACCACATCTTCATAGTAACCACGTTAAAATAATGATCAAAATCAATATTGATGATTGGTTGAAATAGCATATGTATAACATCTAGTTGTTCATGAAAGGCAAAGGCAGATTGTAAAAGGCTACATTAATGCAGCTGAAGAAAAATGAATGGGCCGGTGTTGACGGCTCCCACATATTTACTGCAGGGTCATTGGATGGGAGGGGCCCTAGCGTATGCTGAGGTCACTCAAGTGTTTATTCGGTAAAGTTTTGTTCAGACTAACAATTTTGGAATATTCAAAACAGGGCTTGCTATTTCTAATCATTAAAGGAAACGGAAAATTAGTGAACAGGGTTCCCAAAAGGTCTTGAAGTATCATTCATATCATATCATGACATCTGTATCTCACTTTCGTTCAGATAATCTGATTATGTTGGATTTTATCATAATAATGTCAAGACGTTTAAGCATTGGTTGATCAACCAACGAACGAGACTGGTGTGGACTGACTAAAAACACATCAACAACAATCGTCAGCTGATTTAGGGAAGTAAACTCTTGACTATCTGACTACTGTTACGTTAAAACAGACCAATATTGAAATTTTACTTTTTTTCCCCCTTCTGGGATTTGATATGACAAACAATAATCGGTAGGCGGCTGTCTTACCGGTTAAAATGAACTTACAAGTCATACATGTGGAGAAAAAAGCACACACAATAGCTTACTTAATTCTATTGTAATATGGCATTTACACTGAAAGCACATACACGCACACATACACCTACGAAAACAGACACATAGACACACAGGAACGTATCCCCTATATATATATATATATATATATATATATATATATATATATATATATATATATATATCCTTTTACTTCATTATACATTATTATCTATCTATCTATCTATCTATCTATCTATCTATATATATATATATATATATATATATATATATATATATATATATATATATATATATATATATATACACATACATATCCTTTTGCTTCATTATTCTGTATACAATTCATTTGTGACAGTAATCATCTTTGACTGAAGTTTGACGCTACATCAGCCAGGCTTGTAATGAGTCAAAATCCCTGATCTCTCCAATGATTTCACGCGTAGATATTCCACCAGTTCGACAATCTACGATTCTCTCAGGTAACTTTTCGGTGATTGTCTATTTTTCCCTTGGCGAATTCTTTCAGTTATCTCTTAAACAAATCCTCATTTTTCATTCAGCGTATTCTGAGCTTTTGTTTCCATCATAAATATGTCTGCTCTTTTAGACATTGTAAGTCAGATTTTCTGTCCCCAAGGGTTTTTTCAAAACTAGTTTTAGTAGTTTTTGGTTTGACATTGATATATGAGAATGGCCATTTAGACAGAAATATCCCCACACGGAGATTCCAAGGAGTATAATTATACAACCTATTGATCAGATAAGGGAATTTAAAACTCTTCAAATAACTTTATTGTTCTTAATCTTCTTTATATATCTATATATATATAATTGTTTTGTTTATTCAAAAATAATTACTTATTTTATAACTGCTCTACGGATGGTATTGGGCATTTTTTTAAAAGTAAGATATACATAATGAATCAATATATATATATATATATATATATATATATATATATATATATATATATATATATATATATATATAAACGCTTGTATATTCTCTTATTTTTTTATGTATACGACAAATTTAGCTTCTTTTAGCCAAATGCCATCATTAAAAGGTTTTTGGGTACATTAACATAAGGCTGAACATCAGTTTTTGTGGCAATTGAATTAAAACAGAAGCAGTAACATTTAATTCAGGTATGTTCACTCTTTTAATTGTATTTCTTATTCAGGGATCTCACATTCATTTACTTATGTAACGCATAGCATCCCCTGCTTTATGCTGCGTACATGGGTAATTTTGCACAACTGCTTAGCAGCCTTTTCGAGAAAGAATTGGTGCACAAATAATTTCATATTCTATCACTGATATTGGTTCATGAAAAAATATGTACTCATTTTACCCTCAAAAGAAGAAGAAATCAAGTGAAGAATCACACTAGGATGGCAAGCCTCGAAAAAAAAAGATCCCATTATCCCCAGAAGAAGAGTGTATAACCAATGCATCCTCCCAATAGTCTGGAGCTGAAACATGAAAATTAACCCAGAGAGAGATCTGTAAATTGAGAAACTATGCAACGTGCACATAAAAGAATTATGCTGGGCCTCACATGGAGAGACCACAAGACTGCACAGTACATCCAAGAAAATAACAACGGTCAGGGACATCATTGAATCCATTAAAAATCTCAAAATGGCTGTGGTCTGGCCACGTTGCAAGAATGTCGGACAATCGATGGACATTGCAATTCACAACATTGATCCCCTGAGATCACATGCGCAACCGAGGCCGGAGATGGAGAGACAAGCTAGTTAAATTCAGAAAGTATTGGCTCAGCAACGCCTATGGTAAATGAGTGTTGCCAAACCTTGAGAAGGTCTTTGTCATCGACAGACGTTGAAAGACTGATGATGATAGCAAATCAAAGAGTGCACACCAACTTTTCACAGGGATGATGTATAACATTCGACAGGGTAGTGATGAACAGTATGATTCCTTTTTTGTCTATTATATTGACTGATGCAATTTGATGTTGCATTTCATAAAAAATACGCTACTTATAATATCAAACCATCTTCGGTGGAAATGGATTCTTGATTCTGTAAAAATCCAATACAGGTAGTCCCTACGATTCAAAGCTCTGCATTGTATCACTTGTTTCACTTTTTCAAAATAAAAGTGAAAAATCGGAATAGGGTAGTGATCAGATTTTGCTGCCGACCATTTTAGAGACAACACACTACTTTGACTTCATTCCAGTGAATTCCAGTCTCTTGAACTCCCCGTGATCAAACTTCACAATGACTCAGTTTGACGTATAAATCAACTGTAATTTTTTATGTATATATATATATATATATATATATATATATATATATATATATATATATATATATATATATATGTATATATATATATATATATATATATATATATATAAATGCATGTATATATATATATATATATATATATATATATATATATATATATATATATATATATATAATGGGAGAGACCTGTACATCCGTGACATTTTTCAAAGTGATCAATTTCATGGTCTCCATAAGTGCTAATGTTTATTCAATTTAGGCTGCCTAGATCGAGTCATTATTCTACACGAGATCCTCAAAAGAGGAGTAAGTTAGGCGGGTAATCACTCTGGGATGGCAAATTTTCGGTAGTGCAAGTTCAACTTTCGAAAGCCAGATGATGCCAATAATCTTAAAAAGAAGAGTACACAACAAATGCATTCTCCTGATAGTCACTTATGTAACTGAGAAATGGAGCCTAACCAAGAGACAGACCTATAAACTGAAACGTGTAGAACAACGTTCACATGAGAGAATCATGCTCAACATTACTTGGAGATATCACAAGACAGCACAGTATATAAGGAAGAAATAGCGTGTCCATGACATAGAGACTATTAAAAAATAAAAAGGCAATGGGCAGCCATCTTGCAAGAATGAAAAACGACCGATGGACATCACATCTCACAAAATTGATCCCTAAAGATCGTATGAGAAACCAAGGCGGACAGAACACAAGATGGAATGATGAACTGGACAAATTCAAGAAATACTGGCTCAGCAACTCCCATGTTAAAGAGGTCCATGTCCAGCGACGGACGTTGAAAGACTGATGATGTTGTATAATATAATGCAAAGGAGGAGACGGATACATATAATCTCAAAAGTCCCATCATTGTCTGTTCATCGTCCGTTGTTTACGAAGGTAGTTTAAGTTACCGAGCAGGAAAAAATGCGTGGGAAATGGTAATGGCAAGCGAAGTTTAAAGTTCACCGACTGTATCGTCTCGAAAGCTTGGTTGCATGCCAAAAATGAAATGAATTGATTGGTATACGAGTTGGATAATGTTTTTTTTTTTTTCTGCAATGTAAAATTGGATTTTCCTTTACCCACCTGATATATATATATATATATTCCTTCCTTCCTTCCTGCCATCTCCTGACGTATGCAATAGAAGCGCCATATTGTCAAAAAGCCCATATAAAATATTCAGAAGGCGCTATTAAGATCTGAGAGCCCTTTTCTTGCATGTCTGTAGACTGCATTTTTTACTGCTGATGCTTTAACCAATTAAAACTCAATGCCACAAATGTTTGTTTTTTTAAATTTTATTTGGGTTAATACTCAATTCACTAAGCGTATATTTATTTTCTGTCTTATTTTTTTTATATTTGATTGTCGTAGTTTCCAATTTGCCTGCAGTACTTTAATATCTAGTCATAGTATTCTGAAATTTCGTCATCATTTTTCTTTCATTTTGATAACGTACAGGGTTAGATAGATTAGACGAATGCAACAACTTAGTTAAACGACAAGTTGTTGAGCGAGCCCAAACTTCGAGAAGAAGAAAAAACCTTCAGTTCTAAAAGAAGGGTTTATAACTGATGCATCTCTCCGATAGTCACTCATGGAGTAGAAAATATGGAATATGACCAAAAAATATCACCAAAGATTGATTACGATCACAGAACCATACAATTTGCAGTAGAGAAACCATGCTCAGCATCAAAAGACATCATAATATAGTGAAGAAAAGCAAGGGTCAGACATATCATAGAATCAATTGAAATTCTCAAGTAACGATGGTGTGAAAAGATGAAACAACAACTGGATACATGACTCACAACATCGATCCCCAGAGATCATATGCAAAACAGTGATCGCAGGGAAAAATGGCGTGACCAACTATACATTTTCTGAAAGTACAGGCACTGCAACGACCATGATAGAGTGGTTAAACAAAACTTTGAGATAGTCTCTGTCTGATGATGAACGCTAAAAAGGTTGCTGATGATGACGTTTTTCGTTGATTCACATATTGATTCGTATTTTTTTAGGTTCCTTTTTTTGACTGAAGTGTAGCACCGTCAATTCGTACAATATATCCAGAACTGGATTTGGCTTTTTTTGTTTGTTTTTTTATATCGTATATTCAAATGTGTGATGGTAGATTTGAAAACCCTTTGTACAGAAGTTCCTTCTCATTTTTTTCCGTGTCTTTATTGTACATGTTCTATTCTCGATGCGTTCTATCTTCGACATGAATCAAAGTAGAAAGCATGACTTGCATAAATATCGAATAATGTCAGCATTTTGCATGGTGCATTTCGACTTGATAAAATCACAGAAAGATCTACGCTGAATTCCGAAGAGACAATAATCGTTTCATTCCTTTTACTTTATTTCCTTGTAGGTTTTCAAGTTTGTTTTTTTCTCTTTATTCCCCTCATTCCAATTTTCAGACATCGTTATCCATGGCGTCGTAAAGTCTCATCATAGCCTCGTTTCTAAGTTATTCTTGAGTGGCTTTTTATGAGCAAATATTCCAATCCTCATTCAGGAGATTAGTTAAAAACAGTAAAATAAGGCTCTCAGCATCATTTTTTCTCCAGCAAGTAATTTTGAGGATAGGGTAATCAAATTGAACATTACAGTGACCAACTTTGAAAGAACTGCGACCTATACGCCAATGTAATGTAACAGTATGTCCCACGACATTTTATGTTAAAATACTAACCTAATTTGTTTTCTCTTTTATTCGAGAATTTTACTAATTTTTTTTATCTAATATTCAACCTTTTTTTTCTATCATTGTTATAACCTGTATGCCTGAAATATTACCATGCCATGCTTCCTGGGTTATTTTTTCATCGATTTTGGCATATGTAATGATTGCTGTAAATTTTACAAAAACGGAACAATATATATATATATATATATATATATATATATATATATATATATATATATATATCATCATCATCATCATCATCATCATCATCTTCATGACTTTTAGCGTCCGTCGTTGGACATAGACTTTCCCCAGGATTTGTCACGATTCTCCATCATGGACGTTGCGGAGCCAATATTTCCTGAATCTGTCCCGTTCATCTTTCCATCTTGTGTTCTGTCAGCCTCGGTTTCCTACGTGATCCCTGGGGATCCACGTTGTGAGACGTGATGTCCATTAGTTGTCTTCCATTCGTGCAACATAGCCTGCCCATTGCCATTCTTCTATAGTTTATATGATGTCACAGAAACCTGTTTTCTTCTTTATATACTGTACTCTCTCGTGGTCCGTGTATGTAAGCTTGAGCATGATTCTCTCATGTGCATATTGCATACTTCTTAGCTTGCAGGTCTGTTCCTGGGTTAGGTTCCATGTTTCAGTGACGATCAGGAGAATGCATTGGTTGTATACTCTTCTTTTCAAGATTATTGGGATCGTCTGATTCTTGAAGTTGAACTTGCTCTCCTGAAGACTTGCCCTCCCGAAGTGATTCTTCGCTTGAATTCCTCCTCTTTTGAGGGTTTCATGGAGAATCGTCGTCCTAGGTAGATTACTGATTCTTTTGGAAACAACTTCAGCATCTACTCACAGTAAACTAAATTTATTCCTACGCTCTCAGCAGCTGTCAGAGGCCAGAGCTAGGGATATATGAAAGTGAAGTAGGGAATCAGCCTGGGGCATCTGAAAGATCCCCAATAAACATGTAAGGGTTAGCTGACAACCGGACTACGATTGATCATTGGAAGAACAATGGTCATGCTACGGAAAAGTCTGGATATGCTACGTTATGACAGTTCTGCTATAGAGTCCCTTAAAGTTGCACAGAAATCAACAACTGATAATCTACCCCACCCCCACCCCCACCCATCCTAAGGGTTTTGATCCCCAGTCCTATATTGGCTCCTTCTGTATCACTTTGTTGAAGAGATAAAAGGGTTTACACGCAGTCCCTGGAGGAAATTCCACCCTACTGGCTGCTGTTTTCCTCTGACTACATACGACCACGTCAAGAAGAAAGCCCCACTCAGTGTAAGAAAGAAATCCATACATGGAAACCCAGTTGCAGGGCATGGTCTTCTAAGAACAGTATCTTCAACTGCCAACTATTCAAAATACAAACGTTTCATTATACAATTGAATACATTCTGATATGAATTTCATTTTTCTTTATTTACACTTCAGTAGTTTTCTTTCTCTCTCTCTCTTTTTCTCTCTCCTACCCCCCTCTCTCTCCCCCTTTTCCTCTCTTTCTGTCTCCCTCACAATGTGTAATTCTTTTTCAATTCGACCCGACGGTTGGTTAAAAAATGGATGAGTTCTATGATCGTCAAAAATCAGCTAGTACCAAGAGACTGCAAAATAAAAGTTGCAGATCTGTATATCAGCATCAACATATCCGTTGTGAAACTATGGATTGACCATGACGAAGTCATCATGATCTTTATATTATAATAACCGTTGCGTATCTCTGAAACGTGTGTGGCTCGCCTTGAATTAGTTTTTTTTTTTTCTCCAGGACTTACTGTCAGCTTCCATGACCCTATTTTCAGTCATAGATAATGGTGGATAACGCTTTTCATGATGCTGATATGCTAAAAATATGCCATGACTTCAGAAGATTAGCATGGAAACTAAGGTTTTGGTAACGTTGATGACAACATCATAAAAAGAGCAATTTAAAAAAAAGGGCTCCACGGATACGAGGCCCCACACTATGGGTAGAATATCCTTGGCATCGGTGCGCCGCTTCCTCAACAGAATACCATATGCATTATGACTGATTAAAACTGGTAGCATCAAGTATTACCACTAAGTGAGGAATATCATCATCACCATAATCATCTGTTTTAAGTCCCTGATCCAACAATGGATCTCTCTCTAATCTTGAAGGAAGACCATGATTTCACTAGTTGTACAATTTTTTTATTTCCTGACTTTTCTACTAACCCCTCCATTTTGTCAGTATCCAACTAGTAATTTTATGGAACTTTCTGAGATTTTATAGAATCTCGGATCATTCAGATAATTCCATCAGGTCACTACTTTTAAAACTGAAATAGTAAGGGTTAACATGCTCTTGCTGCTGACTCTCACTACTATGATTAGTTTGATCGTTATATGTGTTGCCCTACTACTGTGCTTTTGAGTTAAACTATGCCTTGTATTCAATAATTTACTTATTTGAGGACCATCAAAAACAAACAAGATAGTGCATATATCTTGCAATGAAACAAATCTGAGTTTGTATAATAAAGACTAACAAAGCAACTGAATCAATGACTTCAGGGACTGCTTTAAAAAAATATAGATGAACATGCTTGGTATGTCTTAGAGATGGCAATAGTGGAACAGGAACAATTACATTAGTTTTTGTATCCATCAGCAGGTAAGCACGTTCAGTCATCAACATAATTGAAATTAGATCGCATCAATCCCAATCACATGGCTGCAAAGCGTGGAAAGAAATTGGAATGAGTGAATAAAAGAATGTAAATAAAAAAAACACGCAGAACTGATATACATATAACTGCTTATACGAGCAATTTGTGTCTTTCTACTGGCTGTGAAGTAAAGCCAGGAGGGATTGTGGTTAATATAATTCACTTGACCAATCATCAAAGTGTAATAAAATCATTCTGACTGAGGAAGACCGTACGTATAGATTCGAATATTGAATATTCATCTCTTGGTCAAATTTAATCAGCATTCTCGTTTATTATACCTTGGCAAGAGGAGTTTTTTTTACTATCACGCAATTCCAGCTGAATGGTTTTATAATTTCCTTTCGTTCATAATTTTTCTAGGATTTCAAATGCAAATGTAAGGTGGAATGTGGATTTTACTCTCCCTTTTATTCTTTAGAGGCATTGTGTGCAAAAAAAAATGAAGTGCAGATTTCTTTTTCTGTAGCAGAAGAGTGTGCACACAAAACTATTGGAAACAGGGCTATCAAAACAGAATTTGGGTATCTTAATATAGTATAAATATCATGGTATCGCCAAAGATTGTATTTTGAATATTTTGAAATACATTGTTCAATTTATTGTTCTGTTGATTATTTCGGCAATGAACATCTATTTTTTCTATGTGATGCACTATCTAAATCAACTGATAGAAATACGACCAATCAATTCACAGATAATCAGGGAAATAACTCGAGGTGTTAAAATTGAACATATTTCGGCTCAATCATCATTACATAAGGCTATTAAAATTCTGTGAAACATTAATTCATGCTCGTGTAATAAATGGAACTCAGAAGAAACCATGGCATGTGCCCATTCTTTCATATGTCATTCTTTATTGACTATTACACCTGTAGGTCAGCATCTAAACACTGAAATGACTGAAAATATTTATTTTTCTGTCGGGAATATATTGGGTACATATTGTATCTTTTCTGTATGTTTCTACGTGAAAGAAAAATAGGTTTACAAAGAGACTTGTGTCTTAGCCATTCGACGCATATCCCTTTTGTTCTCTACTCAGATACAGCCATAGATCCTACAAGCAACCAGGCACGAAAACATTTCGTCGGCATCGACATTGTTCGGCACAAATTGTTGGCTAGAAACTGTCAACCAAAACATAGGATTATTCCGTTCCAAAGAAATCCCTACTGACTGCCTTGCTGGCTGGCTATGCATTGCTAGTACTGGTTACATGAATGGAGACAGAGAGCTGAAGGTCTGAACAATTGATTCATATTGTACATGGGAAAAAAAACACAAAACGTTTGCATTTTTTTCCTGGATTTCCCATAATATATTTGAATGGAGAGTTTAATTTACAGTATACGCTTATGCTAAAAAATAATGTATCAAATTCAGTTTATGCCCGAAATGTTGACATTTGTCCGTGTGAAATATATTTTTTCAATAAAATTGAACTGATGCATGGACAATTGTTAGGATTAACTCAAGAGTTGAAATCTATTGTTGCCAAAAACGGTCAGAGTTGCATCATGCAAATACAATTCTTCTATCAGTAAAATTTAGATTCTGTCGATTCAATACGGTGAAGGACATAAGATAACTGAAATTTTTCCTCTTAGTGTCACATCGATGAGACAAAGATAAATGAATAGTTAGCTTTTCATATAACTTTGATAACAATGGAATAGCTCAAATAATTTACGTGTAGTAAAGTTCGATTTGAGACCAATTACTCAAAAATACATGGAAAATTTGAAGTTTTTCCGTCAGCATCTATCCTCAATTATACCCATGTGCATCATATTTTTTTTTTTTTTACTAGTTATACCCAACGAGAAACTTGAGTCCTTTGTGACGCTATTTGGCACAGCTTACGTAGAAATATGGACTTTTATGTTTGATGAACTTCTTTGCATTTCTATATGAATGGGACTAGTCAATGATGGCAAGAGATTTAATCAAGTCCAAAATCATCACCAGACATTTGGCGAAAAGAGTAAAAGATCTGATTATTGAATTATCATGGTGAGGACATTGAACGAATACAGGTCAATAATCAAAATGCTACAAACTAGATCAGTTTATTCGACATCTGACAGCACACAGACACACACAAACACACACACACACACACACACACACATATATATATATATATGTGTGTATTTGTGTGTGTCTGTCTGTCTGACTGTGTTTGTGCAAGTGTGTATGTGCGTGTGAAGATAAAAATTAGACAAAAGTGTGTATAGGTAAATATGTTTGAAGTTCAATGGTCTAGCCTGATTTGTGATCAACGGGAAAATGTACTTGTCGGAGGACTTTTATCTGACACATGTAGCATTGAACTTCGTTTATCGCTTGCCATCCCAGGGAGATCACTTACATGATCTTTCGCAGTTTCTTAGTTCTCAATTACGTGTTTTTATATATCGGTAGTCTGCATTTTGTCGCACATAACACTTATTTTGGTGAATATATATATATATATATATATACATATATATATATATATATATATATATATATAGAGAGAGAGAGAGAGGGGGAGAGAGAAAGAGAGAGAGGGGAGGGAGAGAAAAAGAGAGGGAGGGAGAAAATGAGAGATAGAGAGATGAAAAGAGATAAATAAATACATAGATAGGTAGATAGAATGACAAAGAGGGCAAGGGAGAGAGGGAAACGAAACAGAAGGAGCGGGGTTTGACAGTCCCACTCCTGTTAACATTGAATATATTTTTTTAATTTTCCCACGATGTTATAATTCCAGTCAGTTACATATTAATATATGATCATTTAGTTTATGTAATTCTTTTCACACAGGATTGGGCATTATTTGAGGATTTCTTTCTGGGATTTTCAATTTCTATACGTATGACGGATTCAGGGAGCCTATACATATATTATTGATCAAACAACCCCTCACTTCAGCTATGATTGTAATGCAAAGCGTATTTCATAGAACATGCAGTTTGCTAAACCATTCCACTTGTGTATGACAATATTATTTTTCAAAGTTCATCATTTTGATAATAAATATTAATTGCATTGTTTTACAAAATATATTGCTGTGAGCTTCATTTTGACTATTCCATCTAAATCATCTTCGAGCATTGTAGTTTTTGTTTGAACATTTATCTTTTCCTCCTGATCGCTGCATTAATTCATCTCTACAAGAGTATACACAATTCATTCTAAAATATTTCATCTTGAGCTTTATAGGATAGCATTTCAATGATATAATTAAGAAAATTGAAAAATGAATTGGAATCAAGAGGGGAAAAAGACTTTCAACTGATGAACAATTTATCATTTGAATGCAAACACACATTGATATTGAATCAAATTTCCATCGATCATTCCTTTTCCCTGAGTAAGTTGCAGATTGACATGGATCCATCAGTGAGAAAGACTATCGTGTATTGCGACCAGCCAGCAACATTTACCTTGCCATTCGCTAGTGTGAACAGGGACGTATATGTATGTATTTGAATATGTTTGTCAGTCAACACAATACGTACAAAGTTTTCCAAAAGATTATCAGTCAAATAATGAGTTGTGTATCGGCAATAGCCGACGGTAAAACAGATTGAATATCAGGGTGGATCAATGAATTTTCAACCATTGCATCGATAGTATCCAATAACTAATTCTAAATCTGATGTTCGTAACGATAGTGTTGGCGGTTGTACGGGCTATCAGGATGATTTACAGTTTCTTTGTGTCGAGAATTTATTCAAATAGGCTCTATGAAAAAAGGTTCAAGGGAAGCAGGGCAGAATATTCCAACCGGGTGTAAAAGTTGCCTTTCGAATGTGACGTGTGTAATTTCCCTCAAATCTTTGACTTGTATATTTGAACATTCTCAGCCACTTGACGTCATGGGATTGACTATCAATCAATCATCAAAGTACCATTGACGATCTTGGAATCAAGCTGATGATCACTTTTTTTTTAAAGTCATATAATAACCCGCAATATATCTTATTCCCGAACATCCCACTGTACGATTTTACTTCAACGTCTATCATTGAAACCTCCAAAAATCTCTGTAGAGTCACGGAAAAAACAAAAAACATTCAAGGTGAATGTTAAAACAAATTTATGCATGCAAAACATATGCACCGATACTGAAGGTAAGAGAAATTTGGAAAGTCCCGGTAAAGTTCTGTTTTATATCGACATAATCAAATATTTCTAGTGTAGTCCTCGTTGCTCATTTCTATTATCTTGATTAAAATCTAATTATTCCCAGACAAGTTTTTTTCTTATTATACCAGCATAATTTTTGAAATGCAATTATTTTCAGTAAAGTTCTCTGTACTTAATTAACATGCTGATTGAAATCTAATTATTCTTAATTTAGTATTATATTGGTCTTGCTCAAACTCTGGCCTAGTGTAAGTGGTTAAGTTTGGGAGACAAGGTCGAATAAATAAGAAAAGAAATCACTTCCAATGTTATAGAATTGGCATTATGAGTAACTCTGATCAAAATTTCCTGCAAAAGAGAGAAGTTATTGGCAAAGCTATATTTCTCTTTTGAGCTTTCGAAATGCTCATTAGTATTCAGGTTACTTCCGTTACTGCTCAATAATAGATTCACAGATGTCACCAAAGTTCCCTGTTCAAATCAGAAGGAATCTATCAGGGATTCCTGCAAATGGAGTTCACTTTCATTAGCATCCACTTCTTACGAAGGGGAACGGTGTCACCAAGCACTAAAATGACCGATATAATTCTTATGTAAGTGTAAACTGCTTCTCCCATATTGATTATATTCAGTAGACCAATAATCAAACCAAACAGGCAGGGAAGATATAAGTTAATCAATCAAAAAAAAATATAGGGAAAAAATGTTTTCAAATTCCATTGGATGGGCTGATGATACATTGACGATCTGAAAAAGTGATACGTAAAAAAAAAAACAAAAAAAAATAGATGATGCTTACCGTTGTATTCGGGCGAATTATCAAAGTTGTTGGTTAGGAAGTGGGACCTGGCACCCCCTGACACATCTTCACACATGATCACACGGACACTCAAAAAGATGTGCATCTGTAGCACATTAGACTGGTTGACCAAAGAGACCACTCAAGCCGCAAAGGTCGTCGGATACAGATGCATTGAATACATATGTTGCATATACCTCTATATGTACTATACGTAGATTCATATATATATATATATATATATATATATGTGTGTGTGTGTGTGTGTTTGTGTGTGTGTAGAGGTGAGTGGGTGTAGAAGTGTTGTGTGTGTGTGCAGAGGTGAGTGTGTGTAGAAGTGTGTGTGTCTGCGTGTCTGTGTGTGTGTGAGGGCGTATGTCTATGTATGCAATGGTCAGCTGCAAGGTTTTGTTAATATGTGGTTGTCGACACACCCGACTGAACTGGTATTAATATTGTAGGACACTGGGTCCTGTGATTGACGAGGGGGATCATTTCCATTGATGAGTACTTTTGCAATGTGACGGATAATCAATAAAACATTGTGGAATTTTACAGTTAATAGAAAAGCTGTCCTTTGTAGAATATCAGTTTTATGGTAGTTTTTTTTTCATCCATTGATGCTATGAAACTTGTTACCAGAATGATGCTCTCTCATACACACATGTCCTAAAATTAGTCATCGTGTTGAATGAGACGATCTCTGTTATTTCACAAGGTCAATAATCGTATGAAAACAATTTTTTCAACCATCTTTTATCCGTAAAATGTCGCACGGATAGAGGGTAAGGTTATTGCGCTGGAAAATAAGCATTTGAACTTTATGTTTTCATAAAACACCGGGCTTTTGCGTGCACTTTCTGATGGATATTTAATGTTTACATTTTTACCCCAAAAGAGTATTCGGGGGACATTATGTCTGTTATGTTTATTTCAGTAGCCATAAATACATGAATTCAGTCTTCATTGGAAATAAATGTCCACTGATCCCTTGGACAGAAAATTAAGGATTAAAGGTGATTATGGGGACCATGTACCTTTCCTGGCAAATATAGACGCAAAAATCCAGTCGGATTACTCTCTTTGGAATTCCTTACCTTATTTGTAAAAGCCTATGCTAGCCATACTAAGATTAAAAAGGCCACCCACTGAGTGTCATTCAAGTAGCCTTCATACGGATACTGAACCTGATGTTTATGAGAACAATCATTAGGATTTATATACATGCATGACAAAACTGAAGCGATGTAAAGATATATACTCTAAAATCATCGTCATTAATAATAATTGTAAAAAGTATTTGTTTTTCTTTTAAGTACACGAGAGCGGTCACTGAAAGCATTCTTCTAGATATTATCGAACTGATAATATCACCATCAACCTACTTATGAAAGCTGAACGCTTCATTACAAGGAAAACAGGCAAACTTGGGCCTCATACATAGGAATGTCCTAGAAGATTGAAACATTGTAATCATAATGCTGTTATATAACCCTCAACTAAACTGACCAACAAACAAATCACCAAAAGGCTGAATGATAAACCGGTCACAAGAATAAACCAACTTCAGAAACCACTACTCAACTATTGACCATCTCCATTCAGTAAACGATCGAAAAGAGAAAGCTACAAGATAGAATGACCCTTGCTGTAACGGTTGTCGTCCATGAAAAAGTTTTCGATTCGGTCGGAATCCTCCAAGTCAATTGCATACAACAATGCATAAAACACGTTCACTGTAACACGTTTACTTCAATAGAAACAGAAGTCCTTCTATCGGGCTACATAAAGACACCGCGACAACAACAAAAAACAAGGTGATACCAGCTATATTCTGGAACCTTGGCTGGGATCACAAAGGGGTCTGGATAGACGTCGAATACCTAAATAAAATGTAAATTAATGATGGCATCATTCCGATACCTGAGCAACCTGAAAAAAATGCTGGACGGACTGAAAGAAATCGAGGGAATTGGCCTCCATATAACCCTCGGCAACATGAATGTCATGTACAGCAGAAGGACAGAACGGTCAAAATATAAAGCACTGAGCTGAAAAAATTAGACCATTACATCTACCTACGACAACAGATTGTCATTCAATCCTCAGAAGGAATCGGGTGACGAATTACTTTAATTTGACAAACTTCTGGTTAAGGAAGCTTCACTTTCAAAAACAAGAAGATCCTGATAGTCATGAAAAGAACGTTGCGTACTCAAATGGTGATTGGCTTCACATGTTCCAAGACTGATAAACAACTGCTTGATTAATTGACAACATGGTTTGGATAGTCTATGTCCTTCGACGGATGCCAAAAGGTTGCAGCAGATGATGATAATGATGATGATATTTTTAGACATATCACAAATCTGAGGTCACTATTTTACATTCTGAACGATAAAGGCTAATTTGAACGCCTTAAATGACTTCAAATACAGTAACTAACATGGGCTTTGAATGCAAATAAGTGAAATTCAGAAGATATTGTTGTCATATTCCAGAATACAATATATATGAAAAAAAAAAAACAACCACGGTTTCTGTTTTCGTTTTTCAAGTAAAAGTTTGCTCGGTTTGTTAGGTAGCTTTTTGTTTTGTTTTTCAAGAGATCACATTCATTTAACATAAAAAGTAGGTTCTTTTTGAGTTTTTTGAGAATATCACGTATGATACTGTAAAAATTTTCGTATCATATATAAATCTCATTGTTTCTTTAGAGGCAGAAATTTATGTCTTTTTTAAGTGCAGTTTCACATCGTTAATGTACTTACGTTGGACATCAAGTTCATAATAATGCTGCAGAGCTGGAACACAAAAAGCACGCACGTATGAATAAAAAAAGGAAAACATTTCTTTGACACCTCTGGTTGTTTGATATAATTTTTATTTGATAAGTATGAGACATTGGTATTGGAAACACTGGAGGGAAGTAACAGATATGCTTAGTTATAGTTTCGTACGACAGACATAATACCTTCTACACAATTTATATCGGGACCCATCACACAGTCTGGTATATTGTAAACTTGCATCTTTTGAACAGGCAATGATTTATTCAGTGTTGAAGAAGATATAACAAATCTACAATTCACCGTATTGAATGCTGAGGTGGTTAGAGAGTTGCAACGCAGATCATATTTTTAGAAAAACAACACTAATACAATAATGAAGAGAGGAATCAAAAATAGAGTCGAGCGATGACAGGAAATGCTGGTAGCTGATCAGTGAGCTGCTCAGATAATGAACTCGACGACCTGAGTTCAAGATCCAGCTGAGAGTACTAATGCAGTTTGGAAAAACATGAATCTATCACTGCTCCCCTCCTCAGGTATGGATAAAACAGCGAATGTTCAAGTGAATGACGCCACTTCTTCTTTCAAGTAAAGGCAGAGAAACATGTGCTATGATAAGACCTGGTAGGGAGTGGTGACGCCTAGGCCAGCAGGGGGGCACTACTTCACTTAAGTAATTACTTTGCCGGGTAATCCAAGGTCGTAGAGACCATCAAAAATTAAGCAGGTAAAAAGTAAGTACTGATGTAATGGCTTTCCTGCAATAATCGAATGGAGAATGTATCCGGTAAGAAAAGGATTCGTCAGTTGGTTTGTTTGATTGTTTATTCACCGAACGAATCTGCAACCTAATCGGAAATGGGGAAAAAACATCTTCCAGAGAAAAAAAAACAACCGTGGCATCGCTTTGTAGTAAAGATGACTTCAGGGAATGGAAAAATCACTCAATTGCTGGAAGCAGAACGAAATTGGAAGTTTATAAATTCCATCGAAAAGAAAAAAATCCCACTGATGCAATACCAGGAGATTAGATGGAAACAAAAATACATATGGTGTGCATGCACACCTCAACACATACGCAGGCATGCGAATGTATATATATATATATATATATATATATATATGAACACTATATATAATTGAACATGAATTTTTGCTGCATGTTGTAGTGGTAGCTTGCCATCTATTTCTCTCTTTCATACACCTGATCATCCTATAGACACCTCTAACCAAACTCTCAACAATTCAGCGTAATACAATATCATCATAATTTCAACTGTATTGAAACAGTCAAATTTCAATGTTAGAAATTAGTATCAACTGCTACTTTGCATAATGCTGTTGAGCTTACAAGAGATTTCATAGAAACACGCAACACAATACAAACACTCACGTACACACACACTCACGCACGCAAACGTACAAACACACACACACACACTTACACACACACACACTTAACACACACTCATATATATATATATATATATATATATATATATATATATATATATATATATATATATATATATATATATATATATATGTCGTTGGTGTCATGAGTATTTTGAATCAAACCATTTGGTCAAAAATAGACTCACTCCGTGAGACCAAACATTTTTGCTGTCGACATATTGTACCGTCGTCGTCATCATCATCATCATCATCATCATCATCATCATCATCATCATCATTATCATCATCATTACCATCATCATGACTTTGAGCGTCCGTCGTTGGACATAGACCTTACCCAGGATTTGCCACACTCCCCTATCATGGGCGTCATGGAGCCAGTACTTCCTGAACTTGTCTAGTTCGTCTCTCCATCTATCACTTTGCCGGCTTCGGTTGCGTATGTGGTCTCTGGGGATCCATGTTGCGAGTTGCGATGTCCATCGATTGTCTGCCACTCTTGCAACATGGCCAGCCCACTGCCATTTCAGATTTTTTTATGGATTCTATGATGTCCCTGAGTCTTGTCTTTTCCCTGATGTACTGTGCTGTCTTGTGGTCTCTCCATGTGAGGCCTAAGATTATTCTTTCATGTGCACGTTGCATGGTTCTCAATTTTCGGGTCTGTGTCCTGGTTAGGTTCCATGTTTCAGTTCCATAAAAGACTATTGGGATGATGCATTGGTTATACACCCTTCTCTTTAGGATTAATGGGATCTTCTTATTTTTGAAAATTGAGCTAGCTCTGCCAAAGGCTTGCCATCTTAGTGTGATTCTTTGGTTGATTTCCTCTTCTTTGAAGGTCTCAAGGAGATTTGTTGTCCTAGGTAGATGTAGTGGTCTACTTCTTCCAGTTGTGTGTCCTTGATTTTGATCTTATTGTTTTTATCCCGATGTGGTTGTTGCACACGATCTTCGTCTTGCTGAAGTTCATGTGTAGGCCAACTTTCTTGCTCTCTTCATTTAGTTCATTTATCATTATTTGGGGGTTGTGTAGGTGCTCTGCGAAAAGGGATATGTTGTCTGCAAATCTAAGGTTGCTCATATACTTGCCGTCTATCTTAATTCCTTTACTCTCCCAGTCTAGCCTTCTGAAGATCATCTCGAGGCAGTTATTATGGAGAAATTGAATGCTAAAATTTCCCCCAAAGAATTTTAATCAAATTAAAAGGCGAAAGTTCTGTTTCTCTCTCTAAAACTATACTAAAAATCGACGAAATAAAACGAATGGTGAATTTGAATTGTCTCCTGGATGATTTGCAAACCAGATAGTTGATTGAGAACCCCTGTTTATAATCTGTAAACGCCTGTCCTTTCCATCCTCAACGAATGAAAACATATTTTGCATTCTTTTTAGAAAATCATATGCATATAAAAAAAACATGAGTTATCCAATGCATTACCGTGCCAAAACAGCGTTTTACTTCGAAGATAGTATCAGTTTTTGATACGCAATCAGAAATAATTTGATCAAATCACATATAATGCAGAAAATCAAAAAAAAAAAAAAGTTACTGTAGATTTTGAAATAGGAATCAAGTTTATTTCTTCCCTAAAACGTGAACCAAGTCAGTAAAATCAGTCAAAAACAGACAAATTCTTTGTAATAGACAATTATCCAAGTGAGCAACAATATAAGTGGTTACACTCATTATATCCAACCAATCTTATCATTCATCAATATTGAGTTAGTGTTCGCAAAACTATGGAGCCAATTTGGAAGTTTGCAATTGCTTTCTTTTTCTTGCAAAGGTGGAATCATCAAATCACGTCTGGGGCACAACTAATTTCAAAATCTTCTGATTTTCTTATATTTTCTACACGAAATTGTCCTCGTCTCCTCGGAAGCGACAGAGATGTACACGGCTGCAACGTTCTGAAAGAATGAGCAATGCTGAGGCAAAAAATAATATAATTGAATCATATATAATGAAAAAAGCAACAAAAAAAAAATAATAATCACCACATGTTTGAAAATGAATTAAGTTCCTTTTTTACTAAAAATTGAACCAAGTCAAGTCAATCAAGAACGAAGGCCGATCTCTCGTCTTATACAAATATCCTAGTGAGCAATATCAGTTGTTAATCTCGCTCATATCAACTCACGTTATCATTCATATAAATGTAGTCATTGTTAAAAAATTATTGAACAATCTTTGTAGTTCTATCCCACCTGCAGGAGCTATCATTAAAACCCTCTCAGACTCGATTTATACTCGATCTGTCCAATTTTGATTTTCCACCCTAATTTGACCTCATCTTATTCTCGCATTTGACTAGTACTCAATCATCCAGGGTATATCAATTGATATCAAGTCAGCACATTTAAGTGCTTTAGTTCAGACGAAAAAGAATTATTCAGCAGAGTTAGGAAAGTAGGTTTATTTTACTGATTAAAAACGATTGCGTGCAGTTGAAAGAAATACTCTATGTGACAAAGAATAGAAATCAGAAACTGACATCGTATTCTGTTGATCAATTTCTTGAGGTGACTAGGCAAAAAGAAAAACTGCGCTTGGACTGTATAACGATTTGTGATACTTTGTTACTGGCAAATGCCAGTTCATTGCGTGACAAGAAGGCAACGGTGCTACTTTATACATAATAAATCGAATAAATTACCAAGATCCGCTCTCGGGAAAGTCAAATAAATAAACTTTTTTCGTGATTCTGGTATCTAAGTTGCGTGTAGGAGATATTCTAGTGTTCCAAGATTTCTATTGAAGCTGCGAAAATCACTGATTTTCTTTGGCGTCCAGTTTTATACTCATCGAAATAGCTATCGTACATTTCCCAGGATTTTTAGATGTGCTAGTATCTCCAGCATTGATTTCTTTCGTTGACTAAAATACTGAAAAGTTAGTTATGTACCCTTTTCATTGTTGCCATTTTTTATGGTGCCGATTTACTTGCCTTATCCAATGTTGCCCACATATAAATAGTGCGTTTGATTTAAAAGTTTTTGTGTTTAGATGTCAGAAATCGATATTTAAATGATTTACCATGGAAATGTTTCAATTTTACTTATAGTAATGAAATATATCTATCACTAGATTTAAATGGCAATGGGTAGATCATGTTGCAAGAATGACAGACGACCAATGGACATCAAAACTGTCAACATGGATCCCAAGAGATCACATACGGAATCAAGGCCGACAGAATACATGATGAACAGATGAATTAGACTTAATTAAAAACTACTGGCTACACGACGCAAACGGTAGAGAAGCGTTGCAAATCCTGGGGAAGGTATATGTCCAATGATGGACGTTAAAAGACTGATGATGATGATGATGATGATGATGATGGGTGAAATATTTACCTTTTCCATTTCTTTTTAATAAGTGATCGTTTTTAGATTAGAAATGTCTCATTCAACAATTCATTTGAAATATGTAATATAATTTCAAAATTTTTTTTGGCTCAGTTACAGGGCATCCAAAAATATCTGGTTCTAAAGATTCCAATTACTAATGTAAAATTCACAACATTTGTCTCTACGTTTTAGAGGTGTTGGAATCTATTATACAGATCGCGTTCACTGGCTTGCTGGCGTACGGAAATCAGAGTAGCCTCCCCTTGCTAAGTCATTCAAGAATATCGTATTCTTTCAAGTAATTACATCCCATTGCTATTGAAAATAAACTGTTCCTATATAAACAGTAAGGGTGTTCAACATAAATCAATATATGGAGAATAGTTTAGCGATACTAATGACGATATAAAGCCATATCGTCATGTTGCTATTATAATTTAATATCATTGAGTTTTATCCGTGCTATGTGAACAATTTGAAAATATGCACATTTTTTAACTATTTATGTGGCAAATACGTAGATATATAAATACGCATATACATTTTGATGAAGTGTGTGTTTGTGAGTGTGTGTGTGTATGTGTTTGTGTGTGTGTGTGTGTGTGTGTGTGTCTGTGTGTGTGTGCCCATTTTTCAACCTAATATTTTCTGAAAATAATGTTGAAAAAAAAACAGGGCTAGTTAACCACTTTGTACTGAATGGGATGAGTAAATTATTCAAAAAGAAACAGAACGACTATTCAGTAGACCAATAGTTTCTATGATCCAAATCAGTTTTCACTGATCGACAGTCTGTAATTCCTGCCCGCCAGATTTTCTATGCTAGAAGGAGTATGATCAAGGGACTTGACTATCTGATTAAAAAAAATACAAAACCTAAAATAAAAAGATGCAACAAACGATAACTGACTGACAAATACAGCATAATGGAAACAGAAGCAGAAAAAAAGAAAGAGAGGGAGACAAAACAATACAGATTTATAGTTATATTTCAAGCTAACCGTCTAAATACAATTTATTCTGAGCTATCGATATTCCCATTACTCTTTCATATATTGTTCAACATGTGGGATATTGCACTTTTGTTGTGGTCCTGTTTCCATATTCTCCCAACTTCAAGACTTGAAGTCTATTTCTCCCACAATTCAAAGATTAAAGAGGCATGGACAACGTTTTTTTCTAAAACCTGAGATGAACCGAAAAAGCGGCAGATACAGAAGGGATATCTACTTAATTCATCATCAGTGGAAGAAACAACATCACTGTTACTATTGTACTACAAGTTCAGTAGCCCTTAGCCGAAACTTCAAGAATCAAAATATCCCGAAATCTGAATCTTTGTACAAGTCCAACACGACGTTATGAATAAAAAAACTCCGCATCAGACTTCACTGTAATATGAATCAAATAGTTCGACTCATTGGCATTTAACTTATTAAGGTTATAGAAAAGCCCAAAATATAACAGTTATAGTCATCTTCCTGTTATCAATCGAGTTTAAAGTATACTTCACTAGCTTTGCTTTCTTTGGTTCCTTTAGTTTTAACCAGATGTCTGCTAAAACGGAGGAATCCTCTCATTTGACACTTTTGTTTTTTTTTTCCTGGTTCCACATCTTTGGGTTTACATTTTGAATCCAAAAGTAACAGCAGTTTTTGCGTTCACTTCTGTAAAACTTATCAGTCTCTATGGCCAAACTGTAATGTGTCACACAACTGCCAGACGAGCAACCTGCCCAACGCCTATTTCTGTACCTTATCGTGGGCCAACCGTCAACCCTGTTGAAAACCAGGAAACCCTTCAATGGAATATCTAGTGGAGTCCTCAGTTAATTGAGGATGTGTGATTAGTGTGGAAGTTTCCTGTTGATAAACCTGCAACCTACCAAAAGGTTGATCATTAAAACTTTTTAGAATAAAGTATTGGTTTCGACCAGACTTGACACTATGAAGGTTCACATCTCGGACAGTCATTGGAGACCAGGACTCCATCATCCACCAAATACTCTTATTAGAGTTGTCTCTTAAAATATGGATGCTTCAATTGTGGGTGTCTATTCGCATCTGTACTATGTACTTGTTTCTCTTATCATCATTAGTGCAGAGTCTGCACACACCATTCCGTGTAGCATGTCTATTTTAGCCTTCATTTAGTTGGATTTTATGACTAATACCAGTATAGATACTATGGTTACTTTTATTACTGTTTCTGCTATAAATACAACTAATATTTTTACTACTACAGATCATGCTAGAGCCAAGTGTCGTTACGATTGATTTGCAGAAAATAATTCATAAGCAAAAGTCAAAAAAGAAAATTCGGAGAACGTGATTTGCATCAGATTTGTATCTTTGTATTAAGTAAGGAGAAAATCTTCTCGGATTTTTTTTTTTGCTATTTTTTTCGATTATGACATGAGATTTGATACAAAAAAATCATCTGCACACAGAATTCGAAATTCTGCATCGGAGGTTATGTTTCCGTCTAGAAAAACGAAATATGCAGATTGAATTTTGGAGAGATGAAAACATTTTTTCCCTGCTTGGGATTCAACATTTGAAATATGATACACTATAGCAATTCAATTGTTATGTATAGTATGAGCAAGAGAGAGAGAGAGGGAGAGAGAGAGAGGGGGGAGAGGGAGTAATTTCGTGAAATAACTAGGGATTTTGTGAAATCTTTGAACATGGTGAGAATTCCCTGAAACCCTTATTTCACAATCGGAATACTGATGGTCATCAAGCTAGCGATGCTGACCATTAATATCAAGTCATTCTGGGATACCAAATCTCTGTTGCTTTTCTATCAAACTAACCAACTTTTAAACTAAATATTAGAGCAGAATATACTTTATATGAAGTAAGTTTCACCATTTTTGACACAACCATCTGAAAAAACAAGATATTGCATGACGTGAATACTAGCAACGTTTTTCATGCATAGGATTCGTGATTCAAAACATTATATCGTGTAAAGATAATATTATGTATCATTTAAACAAGCGATGGTATATAGATATAAAACAGAAATTAAGCAAATCACATGAAATAAAATTCAAATTAACACAAAATGCAAAAGAAAGAGAAACATTACGACTCAAAGTGAGGGATTAAATAAAATCAACTTTGGTTGGAGAAATGTAAAATAACATCATAGAAAAATCAGAAGATAAAACAGAGCTGGGTTGGGCATCAACCAATGAGTGATAAAAACATTGGACAGAAGTTTTCTCACTGATCAGTGTTTTGAAGATGACAAAAGTAGTAAGGAAAGTCCAGACATGATCAGATGAGAGAGCTATAAAAGCAAGAAGTGATAGACGCTAGCTATGTCATTGCCGACATGGAACGATCTCGGAAAGGCATTCTCCTGCTGATGCGGCTAACGATGATGATGATGTTACTGCAACGCAGTTGTATGTTCTAACACAGCATCATCATGGCAGTGATTAAACTGCTTGGGTCATTATCGGACGGAGCTCATACTGAGTCATTATCCATAGTTGTACACGGTCTCAATATAAAATTGAATACTTATACATATTATCATACGTACTATATGTTACCAAATATTTTGTTGGTTTGATTTATTGCTTGATGATGAAACACTTACAGTTGATCCTCATGGGATATAATTACTTTACTTTTTTTAATCAATTAGTAGCGTCTATGACTTCAGTTTCAAATAGCTTTGAATCCCAAATTTCCAGAACTCAGAGAGATACCTCATTTCCATTACTCTAAATGAATAACGAATACGAAACAGTGTGATAATTAACTAAAATCGCCAACTTTGAACACCAAGTCATACATAAGAAATGAGGGCATACGATATAATGCTGATAGTGGAAGTGCAGAGAATTGAAATTTGTAGCCTACAAGGCATGTATTACTTTTGCATCTCTATCAAGCTGAAATTAGCTTATCTATGGGCAATATATTAAATACTTTACACTCAATGACAGGAAAGTTGCAGGCATTCTAAACATTGCGTCTCGTATCTATGTGTACATGTATGTGCGTTTAGTGTGTATACGTGAACACCATTTCGTCTTCCTCCTATCAGGGAAATTAGATGTTATAGAAAGGAATGTTGTGTTCTGAATTTAAATAAAGCATATTTCGAAAATTGATTTGATAAGCGAATCCTTTCGTGCGAAATTAGATAACATATAATGAAATTTACGATTCATACATACTAAAAAATAAATTATATTCTTTTACAAATTATCAAAAAAATACCAAGCAAAGATGTGAAAATCGTTAGAATTCTCTAAATGATATGTTCCTATCGGATAGCATGATCTTGTGACTGACCATCATTTGTCCAAAAAAAAAAGCGACATTCGTCGATATGTCTTGTAGGCCTCTAACATTGAAAGAGACTATAGACGCATACTTTCTTTACTTGTCACAGGATCTATGAAAAAATACAAAGAAAATTCACCCCAAAACGAACTGAAATACACAAAATAGTTTCTCAAAATATGTATCAAACAACTTGGAAATCTTCTCTTGTTCGGTAATAAATTATATTTGATTCGGGTACATGCGACATGTTATGAATAAATTGAATGCTCCTTCAGAATCAACCCTATTTCATCAAAACATTACTTAATTCATCAAAACTATTACAAAAAATATTAAAACATACTCATCACCATGGATCTTAGGGAATCTCTACTTATCAAAACATCGTGTGAATACAAGCTGAATTTTAAAAGGCATCGAAAACATTTACAATAAAAAGGAAGAACTTAAATCAGCAACACTGAGCAAGGGATGTGACTACCAAGCTGGCATGTCTATCAATGACAAAAATCAATGATAGAAATGGCAGTGCATCTGAAATATTCTTTTCCAAACTGAGGTTGCAAGAGAGAACATGACGCAAACAAACTGGAATTTTTACGGAAAAAGCGTACGTGTCGGAGTTGTAAATGTAAGGTAATTATTTTCTCTTTTTTTATCTTACACACACACACACTCACACTCACACACACACACACACACACACACATATATATATATATATATATATATATATATATATATATGACGGAAATTTTCTAATACTACGAACAGCTATGAACAAAAAAGACAGCAGACAGGTAGTATACGAAATATAGGGTAGGTCTGTCTACCCAGGGGGAATATACACCCCTAATATCGATATAAATGGTAATTCAAATCGATAGAATCATTTGCATGGAGAAGCCCTAAGGGTAGAAACATACACGTATTTATGTAGCAAATCAATTATTCCGGACGATTTATCGATCTATCTATCCATCCATCCATACATCTCTTATACACACACACACACACTTAACACACACTCATATATATATATATATATATATATATATATATATATATATATATATATATATACTGCTGTGTATTAAGCTGTTATTGTTTTAAAATAAAGTAGGAAAAACTGATTAAATGTTGTTTTTTCACCATTTTATGTATATTCTCTAGAGCCTCTTCCAGATTTTCCCGTTGAATTCAAACAATCAACAATACTCGAGTCATCCACGGCATTTTAAAACTGAACTGCGCTTCAGTTTTACACACTCTCTTTCCCTTTCTCTCTCGATCTCACTGTCTCTCTCTCACCCCCCATATATATATATATATATATATATATATATATATATATATATATATATATATATATATATATGTGTGTGTGTGTGTGTGTGTGTGTGTGTGCATGTGTGTGTGTTTTATTAAAAAACATTGGAAAACAAATTGAAAGATAAAAGTAAATGCAAACTAATCGAGCTTCGTGTCTGCTCTGGTCTATTGTAGAAGTGCTTTATTTGCAAAGCAAGTCTCTGCACCGAACTCCTCATGGGATTCAGCACTGGGAAGTCAATAACAAACCACTTTCCGATATTTTCATTTTCTTAATTTGTTTATCATCTTGAGAATTATCATTTAAATTCGATAAACATTGAGTCGACAAGAGAAAGGACTTATTCATTCGTTATGAATTGAATTTATTGTACTCTTAGATTTTAGTTCAGTTTATAATATTTAGCACGCGATAGCCACAGTTGGCAGGAACTTTACAAATGAAAAGACTAAATCCGAATCAAAACAAATATTGTAAAATAAACAAAGCAAAACAGTGACCAAATGATAAACAGTGAGATAGCAAGGGAGACAATCTTTTGCATTATTTGTATTAATGCTGACATACTCTCAAGATGTACACTACCTAATAATACTGAGCAAGCAGAAATATCTTGGCAAAGCATGTTTAATTATATCTATGAAATGGTTAGGATATTGTTGGTAGAAACATTTAAATTGAAAGAATGAATAAGGGTGGAATTCAATATACTAATCCAAAATCCCAATGGGTCACTGAGAAATATTGTGAAGACCAAAATTACGTTCTTCATGTCATTTGAATCGAGTTCAATGCATACTTTTAGTTTAGTTTTTAAATGATATTAGGAGATATAAAAATAATGTATGCATGATTCTATCCTCCATCAAACCATGCGGCCAGAATTGGCAAGAACAATCAAAATGATGTACGGGAGTCAGAAAATCTGACCTGTTTATTATAGACAAGGAAAGGAAGTCCTGTCAAATGACAGACGTGCTTGTGGATCACAGAAAAATTACAAACGGGTGTTAATTACTAAGAAAATGCCTGAATCTTGCAAAGGACCGAAAAAAAAGTGTAAAATGTTGCACTTAGATCTATGTCAAAAGCACTGGAGGTACAATAGGATAAAATAGGGATAAAAAAGATTGATTACAACTGTGCAGACCATAGTATTGCTCGGGACTGCATGAAAACGTAGGAATTTTTCGAGATATGAGATGTACGATCCCAGCTGTAAGCAGTGGCAAAACAGAGGACAAAAAAATATAACAAAAGTCAAATTGGAGTGAAAATCATAGCAAGGTTATTATAGATGGGGAAGAGAGGAGAGCAGAAGACTGGAGGTGACTGACTGTCGTCACTAAGCCTTCAGCAATAACCATCTGGTACCTGGTGTATGAGAGTGTGGTAAGGAGGTTTCGTGACTTGAGTAGACTTGCCTTCACTCAGTTTCAATCACTGACCAGCCTCACTACCAACCAAAATATTAAGACTCAAGAAAAATGGGGAAGGTTTGATCCTACTAGTTTTACGTTATTAGCAAAGAGACCAAGCTCATTGCTTAAAAAAAAAACACTTTCCATACATGGATGTTGCATACCCAATATGGCTTTTACTTGTGAGAACATACTTAGGTACGAAAAGCCATTGGTGCTCTGAGGTTACGTCTGAACCATATCAGTTTTAACCAAGCAACTGATGTCTGGTAGAACCTTGAATAACAAAAAAAATAAAACAAAAACAAAAACATGGCAGTACAACCAAATCGATTTACTGCAAAGAACTGTTCACAGATCCAAAATTTGTGTCTCATAACTGATAATGCATAGGGAATGCATGCCTAAAATATGGAGTAAAACTTCGTTGTGGAAGTATCAAGCCAGGCTGACAAAATAAAACAAACTCTGACAAACAAATTGCTTTCAGAGACAGGACTACCGGATATCCACGATAAATAACAGAGAGAAATAGAATGGCCTACCTGGAGAAGAAACTCTCAATGAAAAAAAAAAATGAATGACCGGACTGAAAGTGTCCAGAACGAAAAATCCATGGAGAAAAACAAACACCAAAGAGACACAACGACACCCAAACGGAGGAAAAAAAACTCTGATATTGACTCCGAATTGAATGAAAAAATTTGATATAAACAGAAAGAAACTCTGAGAAGCAAGCAAACATATCGTATGCCTTATACAACAAATCAAAAACAACAACTTATCTGAACTCAATGACCTAAACTACGCAGGAGAATTTTCTACAACAAATGAAAGAACTCCAAATAATTATAGGAAGGGAAAAACACATTTGGAAAGAAGATTAGAAGGTCAGATCTCAAAACTCAAGAGAGATCATGTACTCCTGAGGATTGCATCGAATACAGAGACACCTTGAGTAAGACTTTGGGACATATACATGATAACAAAAAGAGGTATCCCTCGGCAGTGGGAGGGATACATAAGTGGATACTAGCCAAGGAGGCAAGGCTGAAGATATAAAAAGAAAAAAACTGCCAAATACACACTGAACCGAACATTCCAAAACAATGAAAGAATGATTAACCAACATTGGAGAAAGAGGACAAGTACGATCCATGGCACTGCTAAGAACTGCACAGACACCCGGAAAGTGCTAGGATTATAAGATGTACGACTTTAAATGCTAGCACCAATATTACTACAACTACTACTACTAATAACAACAACAACAACAACAACAGCAACAACAACAATAATAATAATAATAATAATAATAATAATAATAATAATAATAATAATAATAATAATAATAATAATAATAATATCCCAAGCTTAATTTCGCCCGTTCGATCATTCACAAACTATGTGGGCAAGAGAAGCAAATGACGTTACTCAAAAAAAAAATTTACCCGATAGAAACTTTCCAATAAGACTGGGCTGATTGTATGCCTGCGACTACGGCTCATTGTAATAAAGAATTGGAACAAAGTCATGGGAGACGCAAATAGAAGTGGGAGGGCTTTTGAAGCAGAGAGGGAGGTGTCAGGTGTTGAGGGGATTATAGTTTGGCTGATGGACAGACAATCAGAGAAAAATCTTGAGGAAAATGGCGGCCAGAGTTGAATTAGCATCTCTAATGGTGTATCCTATAATAGATATTTTGATTCAGTTTATTTAGCATATGCCTAAATAAATACCTATCGCTCTTTGAGTTAAATTTTAGAAAATCTCACCCCACTACTCTACTGATTTTTCCGGCCTCTGTCTCTGCATACTATAACTCAATACTCAATGCCATCTACAATAAAATTTTTCATTGAACCACATGGTGTTTTTTTTCTGAATAAAACGTGAATTGTTGAACAGGTAATGAATTATTTCTATTGTACCCGGGTGACGTTTAGCATGAAAAACAAAAGATACATCCTGCAGTTTTTACAAAAAACATTTTAAATGCATTTATTCAACTGGAGTTCCAAAGTGGAATGATGTTCGTTCAAATATGCTCCTAGATGTGCATGCTGTATTTGGAGCACCTGGAATAAGCAGGCAGGGTTCATAAAGCTTTGTCATAGATGGAAAGTACATATTGATCTAATATACATTTGTATGATAAATTTTGTTCTAAGCCAATTTATGTTAGGGAAGGAATTTTTTTTTTTTTGAAAACATTCAAGGGAGTAGCAATGCATTCAATTGAGCATAAACTTTTGAACATACTTTTTTGATGTGTTATTGCTTCAGGAAACTTTCTTTCTTTTTTTAAAACTGTTTTCCGAAAATGGATTGTCAGACTGCTAACGGGAAATAAATACGCGACTAGTGACGATGATTTGACTGTATCAATTCTTTACAACAACACATAAACAGAAATGCACACACATTCTCTATTACAAAAAAGCAGACAAAAATCAAACTTTATCCGTTTGCCAATATTCAAAACAGTAAAAAGAGGTATTATCTTATATATATATATATATATGTATACATTTATATATATGTATATATATTTGTATACACTTAAACACACAAACACAGACGCAAATACACACACACATACCACACACATACATACACACATACATACACACACATACACACACATACATACACACATACATACACACACACACACACATATATATATATATATATATATATGTGTGTGTGTGTGTGTGTGTGTGTGTATATGTATGTATACTGATCAAATATCAGAAAATATGGAAAATTTTCCTGCTGCTAAAAAATCGTTAACAGAGTTAAAGTAAATATAACTCATGTTAGCTGAAATATTGGATGTATTTTTATATTCAACATGTATTTAGATTTCTTCCCTGAATTTTTTATTCTAGATCAATATAGAACAATAAGATTGATTGAAGTGATTTTATCATAATACAGAATTATAATTTGAAATAACCTGCAGAAGGAAAAATGTAAGTTTTCTTGCAATCCAAAACTCAGCATCCCTGTAAAATGTTTCATAAGGTGGACTGGTGTCAATCGAAAGGGTATTTACCATAAATCAAGATGGGAAAAATAATTGAACAAGCCAAACCCCCAAAATGATGGAGATGGAATGTTAGCTTTAGTTGGAAGAGGTTGGGTAGATAGGAGTACATGAAACTGGGATATTCGTGAAAGTGAAAGACAGAGCATGCTGCCCCTGTAATGGCTCACTTCGCAACAAATACTGAACCTTTATTTTATTTTTGCTTCCCAACTCTTTTATAAACCTCCCAACATATTATCATCTCTATTCTGGGGTTCAAAGACTTGTTTAAACAATTTTGAAAGAAATGATATAAAATTAATAAAATCAGTCAACTTGGGAGATGAAAGTGGAACAAAGTCTTTAAAAAAAGTTCTCTTCAATTTGTTTTTTTTTTTTTTAATCAGGTCGATTTTCATATATATTTTCTATTCTATCGGCAGTAAATTCAATGCATCTGACTTGAGGTAGAACCTTCAAGCCAGTAAATTCAAAATTAGTAACGATTCGGAAATCAGAGTTCTGGAAACTCGAATTGTCTTTAGGGTTCACCTTTTTATCTGTTGAAAACTATAACGAGGATCATAATTCAGATTTGTTTTTTTCTTTTTTTTAGAAAAATTTGAATTTTTTAAATTGAATTTTTTGAAGCAGTTCATCTTTCAACCTTGAGATTTGTGTATCGGGTTTTTGTCTTTCAGAATGACACGGAGAACAAATAAATTGACACAACCTCATTGATTGATTTAGTAAATTATTTTCTAAGGGACTTTTGAAAATTAATTTGCACTGCTGGAAGAGCTTTCGGTCCTCCATTAGATACAAAGACGGTGGAAAAATACAGTAACAGCATTGAAGCTAAATTCAGCGGTCGTAAATGCTGATGTAATCGTTGGGAATATCTTGATCAAATGATATTGATGTTTACAGCTGTTTGGTTTTGATCAATTCATCAGTCATTCAAAAATATTTAACGAATCAAATGAATTGAAAAACTAAAAAAATATTTACACGGTTTCAGGCAATTAAAAAAAACAACACATACCTTATTATAGCAATGATCAATGCTGTTCACAAAAAAATAATCTAAACAGGATAATTCCATTCTTTATATTTGTAGAAAAATCAAAATGTGTAATTCATAAGATGTAATTTGTAAAATATTACATTACATGCATTTAATTATTGATCCGCTCTCTGTCACACTAAAGGGAAACACTCGTCTCGATTATCTCCCGTAGTATCGTACAGATTCATCACTAGATAGCTGAGTAGAAATGGATTTTCGTTTTTGTGACGTGATAAATGAGCTAAATTTAAAGGAATCGTTTTTTTCTCATAACAAAAGGGAGTAATATTATGATTTTTCTGTGTTCTATAACCATT
This sequence comes from Thysanoteuthis rhombus, assembly GCA_963457665.1. Classification (NCBI taxonomy): domain Eukaryota; kingdom Metazoa; phylum Mollusca; class Cephalopoda; order Oegopsida; family Thysanoteuthidae; genus Thysanoteuthis; species Thysanoteuthis major. The sequence continues at coordinate 85,281,984 of OY735199.1, read as the reverse complement.
GCTGTTTACAGAATGCATGAAACAGAAAAAATATTTAAATCCAACCATTCAATTAAGAACTTAAAAAAAGTTAGTTACAGTCTTTATTACTTTTTGTTTTTCAATGTCTTTAGATATGTAACACCCTGATTTGCACAATTCGCTTCTGCTGACATCAATTACTTCTAAAGTTGTCTTTAGTCCAATCAGTTCTAAAGTTCTCTTTTTACTACCCCTCCCTGTCAGCCACTTGATTTGGGCTTAAATTAGAAATAAACGTTCGAAATAATAGAAAGTATTAAACATGTGCCCTCTCAAACGTCAAAATAACTTAAGTTCGACCAGGATATTCTCTGGATTGCACTTGAATAGTTCAATTTTTTCAATTTTGAGCATTATATATTATATATAGAATGAATACACAGCTCAGTAATTCTTGGTATCAAGAATGGTTGTTAAACAGGGAATTGAAAAGGCAAATGAAAGTATAGCTAAACAACGTATTGATTGGATTTTATGCAACAATTCAGTGGAAAGCCAGTGATTAGTTCTTTATCAGATGCCATACTTCAAAAAAAAAAAGTTGTTGTGATAGTTTATCACTTCATGTGCAATATTTCACTCAAATAAATTCTTGGTATGCAATATTATGATAAAAAAAACAAATACATGGCTTTCAATTTCAATTTCATTATTGTGTTGATATCTGGTCAATATATTGTATATTTATACCTTTGAAGCTTTTGCATGACTTTTCCGAACAGTTGAGGTGTTTACCTACCATATTTTACATCTGTCAGGCAAAAGATTACCCACAGTTCCTGTACATTTATATGGCGCCAAATACTGTAGTATTTACTGGATATTTAATCAGCATTTTGATAAAGTTTTCTTATATGATATAAAAAGGATGTGACACTTGTCTAATTAGATTGAATTACCTCTTTTATTTTAGGCATTATATATTTTCCTTATTAGTATAATTTTCCTTATTCATGTTAATTTGTTTTTGATATGACCCTTATCTAAGAAAACCTGTAGACGACTTCCAATTTCTGAAAAGACTTTAAAACACCTATCCTCCAAAGCATCCAGATAAACAAGACATACTCTACCTAAATAAAGATAACCTCTACCAAAGAATAATTATGCCTCTTATCAGTTCTTCAGATAACAAGTCAGTCAAACATGAACTTATCGATCCGAGTCCCCGTCAGAATTTTTGCAACTATAGGATTCCAAGATGTACATATGAATTACTTTCGTTTGCAGTTCAATTTGAAGAAACAAATACGTAAAACTAAGTTTTTCAAATACCCAAGAGTCGATATTCCTTCTAATACAAAGTCTCATTTCATATCGTGCACTTTTTCCGTGGGACTAAAGTCTGTCAACGGTAAGTGTTCATGTAAGCATAAACTTCAAAACAGTCAAGAGTGGATAGTATCCTTACAACTACCATATCCTGTTCAAAATTTGATTAAATAAAACGGAATGAGTATTACTGATTTAATTTTATGCTATAGCACCGTATTCATGACTTAACTGCTATTAATTTGCAATTATAATTATTTTTTTTAAATGATTTAATCACATTATGATCAACATTAAACCTACATTATTTGGATTATCTCTAGTTATCAATCAATCTGCGTGCATGTTTAGTTCCTCTGAGTGCTACTTGGGAAACAAATGTGCGCAGTCAAGGCAGTGGTGTCAAACTGTTTCACTACAGTTGAACAAATACAATGTCAGTATTCAGCAGGAAGAAAATAATATTATCAAATTTCTACAGCTTGTTTTTTTATTATCGTTAATATATTGTTTCTGATGATTTAGACCTGAAATGTAATAAACATTGAATTATTATAATGATTATCTTTTGGCTTTATTTTCTTATATAACCTTATAGGAGAATTCAAAACAAATTTCTTCAAATAATAACTTATACACATTCCATCATCCCCTTCATTGGTTTTCATTCGATTGATAACAGCTTTTGAACAGACGTTAGATCGTTGCAAAAAAAGATAAATGTTTCGAATAGCAGAGTTTCATAGAATCTAATCACAATAAGGACCATGGCTGATTTCAAATTGAACATCTTTTTCAACTTTTGACAACTCATTGACTCAACAGGTTCATGTATATCCTTGATAGGCCATAGCTGTGTTCAGAACTGACAGATGCTTACCTGTATTTTTAAGGGTTTGGGATTTAGGAACAAACTTGCATAGAATTTTGCTTTGGAAAAAGCAACATCTTTAATATAACTCCACGAATCACCGTGTGTGTGTGTGTGTGTGTATGTGTGTGTTTGTGTGTGTGTGTGTGTGTGTGTGTGTGTGTGTGTGTGTTTGCTTCTAGATAACATGATACCTGGCAGCAAAATTGATTCTTACAAGGTGTGTTAGTCGGTACCATTGATATTGCAATGTGAAGGTGTTTCGATGTTCATTCCTTGATATGAGGAGGGTGCTCGAATTGAAACCATCATTAATTCTAGAGTGGACATAGATATACACCATCATCATTCAAAGTTTGTTTTTTTTTCTTTAGAGTACATTTGCCACGAAATGATTATAATTTCCTGATGGTAATCCACGACGTGTCTTCCATATCAGATACAATTAAAGTATTTGTAAAAATGGAAAACAAGCTGAAACATGTTTCGTTTGGCTATTAGAGACTGTAAACCAAAACAGTTGACATTGGTCAGCAATGTTTTTTTTTTAGTTTTTTAGTGATTTTGACGTCAAGTGTTGGCTCCCTGTCAACCACGAAGAAATGTTTAGTAGTGAATAGCAACGATAGTCAAACTATGAGTGTGTGTGTGTGTGTGTGTGTGTGTGTGTGTGTGTGTGTGTGTGTGTGTGTGTGTGAAGCAAAAGATGCAATTGTTTCCCTTCGAAATTTAACAATGCACACTGTATCTCTTATGTCCCTCAAGTGTGTCTGATTTCAGTATCAACCATATGTACATCCTTGTTCTTTTTGACACTTCACTTGAACTCCTTTACAAGAATGATAACAATGGCAAAAACAAACAAGTGTGTCAACAAGTTGTTAGCTTCTGTCACGATTTTCAAATGAAAATGTATTATGATTTAATATGGCAAACATAAACATTGGAATGAATTTCATGAGGTTTTGTACAAGGCCTTCTTCCATACACGCACAAAATACACAGATACCCTCTTCTTCCTCGCTTCTCCAGCATGCCATTCCATTGTTAATCTCTTTCACCAAAATTTTTTATCGACTCAGAAGGTCAACTTGTACTCATCTCCAAAACTCTGTCAGACCCCCTTCATCTGACTCGGCCAAGGTACATTATACCATCCCCTGTTATAGCCCATGATGGCAGGTATGAACCCAAGCAAATATGGCCGAATCGTAACCTGTGATTGTTTAATCGTAGGTGAAGTAGCATGCCCTTTAAACATCATGTTCCTTACCATGTGTCTATTTAACCTCACAAGTAGAAAGTTCTGTTGAAAGGTCTCAAATCAAGCCCTTTACTTTTGCAGTGACCATCATGCATGCTTTTTCAATATCGTCATTATGGAACAAAGTTTCTAAATGGAATTTTATTTGAAAGATACTTCTTCAAGTTGAGATGAGTTTGCCAGAAGTCTTTTTGACACCTGGAAAAAATTTAGATATGTTAAAAATTTACCCCCTCCCACCATTCGGACGAAAGTGTGAATCAACTATCAAAGATTAAATAGAATACTGCTTTTATTTAACCAGAAAAAAATAGCAATGACTTTCAAGTTGAGTTCATGGCAAGCATGGAGATGGCAGTATAGCGAAATATTTTTTTCAACCCATTTCACATTAACTCTAGATCGAAACGACTTTTTAATACGATACTCGAATGCCTTGCTTGCTGACAAATATATCCGACGAATATCAACAGTTATCGAGTAATTGCGATGTATATAAACCCAGATATTTTTTCAGTTGGCGTTTCAAATTACAAGCCGATCAAAAGAGCAGTAAATCCACGATGTTGAAAGCAGCAGTTAACCAAGACTAGTTGCCATGGGCACTATTCATTTCACTGATTTGAAATATCATATTATCCCTACTAGGCGTAACACCTCATGTTTGTTGACATTTTCTCTACCGCACTACTTGTTATTTGTTATTTACAGCTAGTAATAATATGGAAACTGAACAATCATGACAAAAACAATATAAACCTGAACTCATGAGATGAACATTTAACAAAGAAAAATCTGAATGTAAAAATATCAATATCTCCTGGAGTTCAAATTAAAAACATGAAGTGGGGATGAGCGAACAACTTCAAGTTATTAAAACTGAAGATTGAAAATGCAAATAAATTAGGAGACAAAAAACAATGTATGGAACGGCAAAAATAATGGACAGGATTCAGAATTATTCTAAGCAGTTTTAATTTTGAAAAAAAAATAATCCCACTCTTTTCTTCTACTTCTGACTTCAGGCAATTGGGCAGGGGTAGGTGTGTGATAGCAGGGTTGTGTTTAATCTGTCTAGGTATGTTTGTCTCTGCTCATGCTTTTGAATTCAATGCATCCTCTTCTCCTCGAGCAACAGACAAAACAACACGATTGATGACAACAAACTCTCCAAAGTAAGATAAACAAGAAAAAATAAGAACGATTTATTCCATGCAGAATTTTTACCTTGTTTTATTATCTCAAATCTTCATATTGAACAGGCTTGCCAGATAATTTCAATTGGATAGTTTATCGTTTCAAACATTTGACTTATATTGATTCATGCGCGTGGCCACGTAATCTTCTATGTCTCTTCAACTAAATGTGTTGTAATCTTTCGCTAGGACCACTCAAACTTCTGCTTTTGAACGATTTCTACCTGCTTAGAATGGTAAAATCCGACTTGGGAGATTGGGTATATCTACAATTTCAGGCAACGTTCAAATTCCAATTTTGTTTTCATTTTGTCTATCTATCAATCAATCTATCTATCAATACATCGTTTATTTCAGTGACCGAGTCGTGTGTTCGTATATGGACTCATATCCAGTCAATCCATCTAAAATAGGGATGAGGATTGCAATAATTGATATTTAAAGCAGACAGTACATGTGTGCTCTTTAGATTCGGTGATATATTCAAGTGTCTTCAAGAGGATAGTTTCATTATCATTTAAGATATTTCAAACAAACAGTTATCACACAGAGTTGTGTCTTATGGAAAATAACAACAATTTTATATCAAGCATTCACTTCTGCACTTTTAATTTCGTTTAGTTTCTTATCTTTATCGCAAACATATTTTTCTAATGTTAATGATTTGAGAACCTATGCATTCAAGTCTAAAGTTGAGGGTTACTTCTCCTCCTTCCCACTATGCATCGTCGACATCTCTGTCGATATTTGAAACTTGTATTCATTTTAATGCCAAATTCAAATTTGGAACTCCCTAAATGCTCAAAAAATGATCACCTATCTCATATTCCAAGATGTTCATCGTCTTATGGGGCCAGATGCTAGTGTCCACCAAACTACTATCTTTTTATGTAGATAAAGGTTAGGATTGTGAGGATTGTGACGATGGTGGTGTTAGGGACAGATATGATAGTTATTGTGATGATAGTATTGATGCTATATTTGGGAGTCATTTGATCACCTAAGTAACAGTGATACATTACATTTTCGAAGTTGATATTATTCTGAGAATAGTTTGAACAAATATTTCTTCCTTGTATTCACATTAAATGATTATGTGATCACCATATATTTTTCTTGTGGTGAAAATTATTAGAGCAGGTGCATTGGTCAGTGATAGAAATATGATGTTGTTGAATGATTTTGTTCTGCAGGTGTAGTGATTAAAACCTCTTGCGGCAGCAATCAGTCTTTCTCCATCAAAAGCGCAGCACCCTTTTTGTGGCAATCGTCTTTAGACCCCTCAGATTGTGGTCAGATCTTGATGTTCCCAGTGGTGGATACATGAATTCGGCTCCCTGCTAACCATGTAAGCGTGTGCTATAATTGGGCAACTAACATCGGTCTCCTGGGTGCGGAAGAAGTCGGTCTTAAATTGCTCAAGGTCTCCTCGTACCTGCCTCTTTAACACTCATGTTAGACCTCGTGCATCCAACATTACATCAATAATTTAAGTTATGGGGTGGCAGGGTACCAGGGGATGACTAACAGAATGTTTTGGTTAGAGAGAAGTAGACATTGAAAAGGGGTGCCTCTATATTCAGGAGCCTACACAGTCGGTTCTGAATATTGTCGATGCCAAATATATCAGGATATATTGTTTAGATTTTCTCAATCGCTACATTTTGGAAGGAAGTGATGAATGAATGAAACTTTCGTCGTATTGTTTCAAACATGCTATCTGGGATTAGCAGTTTACATAGACGGTTATCATGGTCTCTTAAACGTTATTCCAATATCTTATCATATTATTCTATAATAGGCTAAATAGTACTATCTTCTCAACAACTCCTAATGGTGTATAGACTGCTTCGGAATCCGACTTGCTAGTTTATATTGCATTCATCAGCAATTCCTTCAAATTTAGTCAATACAAGAAATTTTGTAATCACATGATCTGCAACCTCAAAAGTCCAACTAAAAATACCTTCACTTTTATCCAATAGCGTAGAGTTCTGAGTACAAAGAGATATCTGTCCCGAAGAAAAGTTTTCCATATTTTTTTTCATGCCCATCCAAGAACATTCTAAGTCTCAAGCCGATATATTCAACATTACACGATACAAACTGACCAGTGATATGATGAACAGATAAGTTATCTTGGTTTTCAGTCCGTAACTATTGACTTTTCCACATGAAAGTGAGATTTTTTGGTTTCATTCAACCACACTTCCCTCCAGGGAGAGCACATGCGTTCCAGTTACATCAATGTCTTATTCTTTATTTCTGAACAGCACTATACACTCGCTACCGTAGATTGACAGTCCAAGTTTTGATGTGATGGGAAGGAAATAAAAAAAAATTAGATGAAAAAATATAAGGAAAAATCACCAATAATAATAATAATACTTCAATAGTAGCAGAGATGTAAATATTTTTGTGATTTTTCCACGTGAAAGATGCAGGCTTTATACAGGCTGAATAACATTAAAGAGGAAAAATCTTTTTGGATACATGAGATGAGAGTAAATAAGTTTTCTTCCAGCCAAATTCAACTCTCCGTGACATATTCAGTAACCTTTGGAGATCTGATAGCATTCCTCTCCGTTATTCAACGAGCAAAAATAAAATTTATTTTGGGAACGTACTCTGCTTGTTATTCGTCTTATAGTTAGAGATGTCAGCAAGTACGAATCAGTAAATAACTGAAGTTAGTTTCTCTTTATTCATATGGAAAATTACTAGCATCAAAGAAACTGAATGCTATACTTCACGGCCACTGACTTTTTAAATACTAGCAATGAGCCAGACAAATTGGTGCGAGTGAGAAGGATGGAGAAGAGGATATTTTTTTCCTCTGCAAATTATGAAAACTACGCAGTCAAATTTAACAGGAGTAAAAACATTGCGTCCTTATGCTAGATACGGCATCAGTTGTTCCTATCCAGGCTCCACACATCACGAATTTTCCTGTCTTGGTTCATTCTCCGGGATTTGCAGTAAGTGTAATAGAACCTACAGCGACAATATGGCCCCTCTCATTACATCATACTCTTTTTTACCCATAGTTTGAAGGGCAAAGATGCATATCCATTTTTTCTCTAAGGCAATAGTGTCAGTTTCAGTCTCAACCATGGTTTGAACTCTGGTCACCGTTGCCAAAAACTGGACCTGGAATACCTTTAACCCATAATCATAGTTCGTCCAGGTTTTTAACGATACTATCAAGTACAAGGACATACAGGCAGACACAAACAGACGAACAGAACTAACTTAGGGGCACCGTATCACAAGGATCCACTTATTGCATTGTTCCAGAGCCTGAAAATGTTCGAAGGGGTAAAAGGGGCCTCACAGGTTAGCTTTTGAGTCAATGCCATACACCCATGAATGTTAAGTCTGTTGCTTTTTCTTCATGTCTAATATATTGTTCTGAATGGGTTACAGCAGGTGGATATGACTGGGTGTCGTGGACAAATGATACTATATTTAACTAATGCGTGCAACAATGCATTGCCTCAGTATAACCTCATTGGCTAACTTATTGCACTAGCACACTCGGTCTTTGATATTCACCACAACACAATCTCTTGCCCATTCGGCAAGTAAGTGTCCCTACCAGTGCCCCAGGTTTTGTTTGGGGAAACATAAGTATGTTTATAAGTGTGGAAAAGAAAAGTATGTTTCAAAGATATTTCCAAAAGAGTTGAGCTCCAAATGTAACGGTGTCCAAATATGAACCCTTTGATCCAGCTCTTGACATTAATCTCCTTTGAAACGCACCACTTGAGAATTTCACTGGAAATGATTAGCAGCATGTTTTCGATAATGAACACAAAAACAATTTACAAAATGTTCAAGTTAATCAAATATCAACAATCAAATCCCCAACCAATGTCACTCCCTTTCTTTTACCTTTCCCTCCCTCATACACACACACACACACACGTACATATATATATATATATATATATATATATATATATATATATATATATATATATATATATATATAGGATGAGTCAATAATTAGCTGAATCCATCAGCACTGGCTGTTCACTACTCCTATGTACAATCCTCAATCTATTAAACGAGAATCTTATGACGATGCATTTTGTACCCTTTTCACCTTTTCGTATCAACATTTGCTGAAGAGGAACAATACACATTCCCGTTTCTTGATATGTCATCTTGACTGTTAAGTGAAAGGAGTGCTTAAAAGCCACTTACTCCAGATATATGTTTCAAATTGCTAAGAACGTTACGAGCCATATTCTTCAGAGTTTGGATTCAGGGAACGCTTGGGACAATATTGAAACTGCTATAAGGCAACTTCATATTTTCTCTGTATTTGAGTGAACACAATTGAATTGAAAGACAATCAAACTTAAGAATTGGATCATATTGATCGAGATTTCTGAAAATGACATCTAGATCTCTTCCAGGGGTCACGTTAAGATCAGCAGGTAATGCAAAAATTGTATTGTAAGTGGCTCGATCTTGAACACTGAAAAATTGTAGCTAATTAGCTAACCCTGCAAACGATTAAGAATATTGCATATAATTCATCAATTAACCCTTTATTTGTATAATATCAGACCGGATAGATAAATCATCACGTACTTGTTAAATTTTCCCGTATCTTAATTATTAGATTCACAAAATGACAGGTATATCCCGTAGTTGATAACTCTCATTGAATTTAGAATCGAATCCTCTATTCCATCCTGATCGGTAAAGTTCACCTCTTACTATGTCTGTTCTACGAAATCACTCATATCAGGTAGACTGTTTTAGTTAGGTTATCCGTGCATGACATAAACAAGGGCTTTCTTTGGTTGATAGATGCGATTTCGATTATCACTGAACGCTAACTCTTTATTTCATATCACATTGTTTTCTCGGAAACTATAGAATATTGGCCAAGATTACCATTTGTGAGTAAAACAGACGAAAATTAGGATGGCGGTTAGGTCCATGCAAAATAATGAAAGATACTTTTTTCTATGTTGATTGTCTCTTCAAAATTGAGATTTCCCTGAGAAATGACCAAATGAAGGACTGATGAAACGACGGAAACAAGGTGATGTATATTCTTTTCCAACTTTGTTGGCAGAGATAACATCTGCAGCACACGTTCAGATAGTCAAGGAGAGGTATAGATGTATACATACATATATATATATATATATATATATATATATATATATATATATATATATATATATAGATATATATATGTATATATTTATATATATATACATTTATATATATATATATATATATATATATATATATATATATATATATATATATTTATTTATTTATTCATTTATTCTGTCATCACGTGTCCATCATATCAAAGAAACATTTCCTCCTAAGTGGCACGCCGGCCGACGCTTTTCCAATCCATCACGCTAGATGAACACCTGTGACTGTTATTTGAGACAGTCTCGAGTAGCTGATAAACAGCTTACCTCCAACCCGTACATAATCTCCTGGATGGATATACCTCATCACACGACTTATTCCGGGTCATTATCGCCTCATTTACTTATATCTTGCAACCAGACTGAGCGATAGAGTAAAAGGGTGATAACTCCTTGGTCACGTTCTGTAAGTGAACTGCAAATATCATCCAATGAAAAATGTAACAAGCTTGAAAGAAACGTGCGAGTTCTTTCAGTCGGCTTCACAGCTTACAGTGGGGAACAACAGGCACTGGAAGTGTTTTGATATGTCAGCCTGGAGCCCAGTCAGGCACAAATATCGCTATTAATGATGTTTGCATACCTAAAAAACAAAGGAAACAAAACGTGAATCATCCATTTTGTGTGGCTTACAGTCAAGTCAGTCGAAAGATCCTAGAATGGGTGGGAGAGTGTTGGGTTTTTTGGTTAAGTTATTGAAGTTAGTTGCTGATCGATCACTTTTTTAACAGGACACTCTTTATATGACTACTTACAGCATCCTATGTACTCCATTGGTCATCCACCAAGGTAATGGCAAGACAAGACCTTATCTTCGCTGATTTTTTGAGAACTGGAGCATCAAACTCAATCCGCCCCATCCCCCAAAAAAAACAATAAAGAAAAAAAAAGCGATAGAACATTTTGGTTTGCCATTTTCAAATTCAAACATGTTCTTCATGTCTTACAATTCTGATATCTTCCCCACACAAGGACATTGCACCTCACTGAGCTGAGGTTAGGCTATATATTATTTTTCTGTCCTGCAGTAAATGATTAAACTTAGTGAACATTGGCAATCAAAATAAACTTGACACTATGCTGAAGTTAGCTTGTGCTTTCGCTTAAATTAGAGTAATATGTGAATTTACATATTTTGCTTCTTTTTTTATTTCTTTTGACACATGGCTTTTGTCTATGTCCAGTACAAAGTCTCTCGACTTTGTGTACCTATCGGGTCAAGGAGAACAATAAGAAACAAAATGAGTGATTCTTCTGTCTTATTGACTCACCTAAATTGTTAAATCTAACAGAATAACGGAAATCTATCTCACAAATAAGCATTGACTTATTTTATTCTTTCGACGAAAGATATTTTCTATGTATATAAAAAAAATATTGTGTCATCCACAGACAGCTGTCTCGTTGTATTACATACCTTCAGTATGGCTATAGAGTATACGTTATCCCATCCAGTATCACGTGGCAGGATTGAAACCTTCGTTTCAAACCTGGAGACAAATACCTTACCGCTGCGCTAGGGAACTGGACATTTATTTATTTCTATTCCTCGTCCACCAGAGTGCTCTATTTCAATGGAAGAGTATAGCGTATATATATATATATATATATATATATATATATATATATATATATATATATATAATACATTTTTGCAGCTATTCACTTCAGCTGGAATAGTTGGCATGTAGTTTTAATCTTCATGATCAAGTCATGTCACTTGACATGTTCCTCAGAACCTGTCTCTTAAGGGACTTATCCAGGTTTTCGTTGCATTGGTTAGCTGAGTGATTCTCAATTTCAAGTTTGGTCAAGACCAAGTGTTTATTTTTACAATGGATCATGGACAAACCCTCAGCAGGATTTAACTCCACAGATGGGATACTTACACCTTAATCACGAAGTTTATACATTCACAGGGAAATATAACGTGCGTGTTTGCACTCTTTGCACGTACCAAGAAGTGAAAGTTGGAATTCCTACATACAAAGCAGACATAAAACCATCGTACCATCCCAACGGACCGGCATTATATTGAATTAAATAATTTTGAACAAACAGAACCCTTCAAGAAAGATTTATACAGGTTTCTTGTCTTGTAGCTGCTAGGTACGTCAATGATGCCACACGGAGAGAGGACAGCCTATTTTTTCAACCCTGGGGCATAATTGTCTGGTTCCATTCCAGTTTCACAGCAAGTTCTTATTACTAACTGTGTCGCTGTGTTGGCCACAAATTAGGAATGTCTATAATTTAAATACCCGTAGTTATTTTACTTGCCATAGGTGAACACTGTGACTGTTTATTGAAACAATCCTGAGTAGCTGATAAACTGCTCATCTCTTCTTTTACTTGTATATAAACCCCCGGGTAGGAATACTGGATCATACAACTTGATTAAATGGAAGAACTGTCAACCGGAATCGTTATCAGTTTTCAAGATGGTCTTGTTCTTTTAAATTCTTCTTCAATATTTTTTTTTAGTTCCATGTTCAGTTTGCAATGGACAATCACTCTAAATTTATATCTTACTTTGCGTCTGCATATCTTTCTTATAAATTTAAACTTTTTCCCTAAAACCAAACACAAGTTAAGATGAGTAACTCATCCATTGTTGGCATTTTTTTCTCAATTCTTTTTTTCTGACCAACCGCAAGATAACATTTGGTAAAAAAAAGCGTCGTTCACAAGACGTCTCTTGAGAGACCGACCTATTTGTTTCCTTTTTTTTCACTTCTACAACCTTTATTACTTATTTGGGGAGAGAGAGGGAGAGAGAGAGAAAGAGGCTGTAATTCACCAAAATAGTCTCTAATATCATAATTGTCGCTTCCAATCATCATGAATTATTGATTTTCCGATACTTTCAACACCACTGGATGCTAACAAGGGCATCAAAAAAGAGTATCGTCCCACACTTTGAGAATGTCTGTTTTGATCCAATGAATACCTTAACGGTTACATACATTCATTATTATGATCATCAGCATTTTAAGTTTCATCTTTCGATGTAGACCATCCCAAGGATTCACCTTGCTTCTCTATCATGGGTATTGCGGAGCTTTTTAATATTCTGCTGGCCTCGGTTGCGCCTAGCATATCAGGGATCCATGTTATTAGTTGCAATGTCCATCGGTAGTCCGCCATTCTTGCAACATGGCCAACACACTTCCATTTGAGTGTTTAAATAGATTCCATGGCGTTCCTTCACTCTTTCTCTTTTCCTGGATATATTGTGCTATCTTGTGATCTCCCAATGTGAGGTTGACCATAATTCTTCTACATTCACGTAGCATGGTTTCAATCTGTAGGTTTGTCTCATGGTTAAGTACCTTGTTTTAGCTCCATAAGTGTCTATTGGGAAGGTAGAACTTGGTCTGCGGAACGTTTGTCATTGTAGGGTGATTCTTTGCTTGCTTTATTTTTTGGGGGGGATCTCATGCGAATTAGTTGTCCAGAGTAGTGATTTACATTCTTCAGTTCTCTGTCTACGATTTAGATATCAGTGTTCTTCTTTTCGACGGGGTTGTTGCTCATGATATTCGTTTTGCTGAAGTTCTTGTATAGGTCAACTTTTGGTTTACCAACCTGGAGAAATAGACAAGATTAGTACAAAAATTTTTCCTTGTTTATCGTTTTAAATTTGAGAAAAAACTAAATCAAAAAACAGGGGAAGAGATGTTGCCAAGGCAGAAAGGACCTTATTGGTGAATATCTAGGGACAGGTAATTAAAAAAAAATCCTCACATCATCTGAGTAAGGTTGAAAGGCATGGTGAGACTCTTTGACAAAGTAACGGATGGTTGAAATCCCGAAAACTTCCAATCGTGAATCTTGTATGGAAGGTCACTCCTCCTTTAACCCGAAACCCTAATTCGATGCAGGTAAATTCCACTAGATCTTAAATTACATTTCATTATATCTAGCCAAACTTCAAAACTATATTCCTTGGGCGAGGTTAACCCATGTCTTTCTGTCTCCACCCCCTCTCTCTCACTCTCTCACTCTCCCTCACCCACCTGGAGGGATTGGCAAGGCTAGAACTGAAATTTCTTATTGATTATCTTGGTAAATTATTAACAAAACAAAACAGAGTAAAACAAAAAAAAATAAATAAAATATACCCAGAACATATACAGCCATCCCTTCTTCCCCTACAAAAGGACCTCATTGATAAATATCTAGAGAGAGCAAATAAAAAAATTCTTCAGACTAAACATATACTACAGTGTTGGATATATAAGACTTGGCTGTTCTTTACGGAAGCAGAAACTAGACAATTGGATTTCTCCTGATTATGAATGTGTTGATGCAATTATTTTACTCTGGTTGTAGCAAGTACTGAAATCGATTCAATCCTGATAAGTTGCAACGGATTTCTCTGATATTTTCTGATGCACTGCTATCGCTAGCACCGACTGACGTCTCTGAATGGCATGCCAGAATGTGTTTTGTTTTCTGTCATTGCGTTTCTCATTTGGTTATATTTGCTTTCTATTGAGTGTTGAGGTCAGAATTTGCGGATAACATGATTTTTGATAAGATAAGTAATATTTTCTATCATGCAAAAAGAGAAGTCTTGAAAATAAGGGACATCATTAGAAGCCTGGCAAAAGGGTGTTTACTTTGCAAAGTGGACAAAAACTGCTTGACTTCATGACTCAAAACGTGGATCCACCGAGATGATATGATAAACTGTGGCTGAGCAAGAATAAGATGATGACAAACTAGATAAGTTCAAAAATTGCAATCTCTGGGATTCCCACGATAGAAAAGTGTGTGTGTGTGTGTGTGTGTGTGTGTGTGTGTGTGTGTGTGTGCAATGATCTTCCGACGTAGAAATAAAGCGTCCCGGTGGATGGAAAATAAATGAGTGAGTAAATATATCGCCTGAATTCAACTTTACTGAGTGCCCAGGTCAGTGGGGCAGAGGTACAATGCCAGCGTCTGGGTTTGAACCGAAGGTTTCAATCCTATCTCATGATATTGGATCGAATAATGGATTGTCTATAGCCACAATGAAGAGTTGTAAGACAATGAAACAGTTGTCCGTGGAGGACACAATTATATATATATATATATATATATATATATATATATATATATATATATATATATATATAGAGAGAGAGAGAGAGAGAGAGAGAGAGAAGGGGAGAGAAGGAGAGAGAGAGAAAAGGAAATTGAGGTATAAATTTGAAGATATTTTTTGCAGCAACGCCATTGCTATATCTTCATTCAAGAGACGGGCTATGCTGTAGAAATATAAAACAAGTATATATGCATTGGACACCAGAGAGACACCCAGAAAACTACAGAGGAGCATGATTCTGCCTCAAAACCCAGTCAAGTCTTTCACAACGTGTTATCAATCATACCAAAATATCTCATTGAAATGTATTGACTCCAACAGTATCGGATTGCTGTTATAAGACAAATATACAACAATAAAAATCGAACGAGCAGAATTGGAGAAGTTACATCACTTCATCTCCGTAGGACAGTCAATTTCCATGAAATAATCTGCATAAGAAGAAACCAAGCCATGTATAAATTCTGAATGGCTAGCTTTGAGTAGGGCAAGCTTCACTTTCAAGAACGAAAAAATCCTGCTAGTGCATGAAAGAAAAGTATTGAACCAACGCATCATCTGGATAGTCAACTATAAAGCTGAAACATGAACCATAAGATTCACTCCCGAACGGAAGCAATGCATCAAACAAGTTAGAACCATGATAATCATAACATGAAAAGATCACAAGGCAGTCGGCTGGCCATATTGTGAGAATGTCAGACAACCACGGTGATCACAACAAGGATACTTATATACCACAAGCAAAACAGGGGCAACAGAGGATGAGATGGCTTGATATAATTCAGACAGGCAGACAAAGTTGATATTTTGACGATACAATTCTGTTTTTTTCACAACGACATAGGAGGGGTTATTGTGACCACTCCTAAATTCAATCACTTCTCCCCGTCGCCTGCTGAATTTTAATGAAATATACTCTACACTTCCAGAGTTATTGTTTGGAGAGATGAACAGATTTTTGGATAAACGTGAAGAGATACATATATACGTGAATGAAGCATAAATATGCAGGCTGCCCAAGTGGATATATTTCAGAAAATGTACTCGATGAGTCGAGTTCAAACTCCTACAGGGAAAGTTTGTATTCCCGTCAGACTAATATCCTTGATAACAAAAAACCCAACCATCTACCCCGTGGGCAATGGGTAGAATAACACAGCATGAAGCAAGTGACACTACCTAGGGTGCAATTTCCTAAACCACAAATCGACCAAGTGAGCAATGTGAGATTTGAAGATTAAGCAGTTGTAAACTTATTCTTCACCGGTTACCCCAAAGAACAATGATATATATATATATATATATATATATATATATATATATATATATATAGATATAGATATATATATAGATATATATATATATATAGAGAGAGAGAGAGAGAGAGAGAGGGGGGGACGAATAGATAGACAGACAGACAGACGGACAGACAAAGAGAATGAGAGAAAGAGGAAGAAATAGATTGATGGATAGATGAATACATAAATTTATACACTGCCAGAAAATCGTACCAACTTGAAAGTAGCAGAAACTGATTTTTTTGATAGTTTGGCATCCTTTCTGCTTGACACATTCTAATATTCTTGAAGTCTTTTGATAACATCTCTATTCATCTCATCTTTTTTCGTTATCTATTGGATGGTGATGAAAAACAGCCTTTTAATATACTTATGATGATTGAGGTTTTTGCAGAAATTGCAAAATGACAAAGTATTTGACCTCCGACATCAGAAAGGGAATGGAACAATTTTCCAGGTATCATAGAGTATCAGTTTCTATCCTTTTGTAAACGAGTATATCTTGCTTTGATCGACTTCGATATAAACATCAATGGAAATAAGTATAATCTGAACAAACTAATTAAATTATAAAGATGATCTTGAACGGGGTGACTTTTTTAAACGCTTCAACTGAACTAATCACGTTCTACCTGTTTGTATGTATTGTAGTGATCCAAAATATCTCAGGCTGCTTTACCTCATAAAACTTGGCAACAAATCAGAGGGAACCTGATTTGTGAGTCTAAGCAGGCAATCTCTTGTGAGATAAATCAGTTGGTAGTGAGAGGCTTCTAGCGAACTTAATTGCATTTCCGATGACAGTGTGAGTCATTTTCTACCTATCTCGCATTTTTAAAGCATAGTATCGCCAAATTCTATCGGCAGCCCACATTTACCCTATCAAGTAGGCCACAGAATATAGAATTTACCTTGCTATAGTATTTATGGACTTTAAGGAGGTTTACACCTGATCGAAATCACCATCATTGTTTTTGTAATCATTCAAAAACCGTAGACCACGTATACGGTAGAGTAGGTCAGCATATCTTTTAACGCAGCGGTTTATTCATCAGGTTACACGAGGATATCATCTCCTTCCTCCGGACACAAAGGGATAAACAGATACCCGCTAACACAAACTCTCAGAGCGAGATGATCTCCCTAAACCTTGAATTTTGAAATCAAGTAAGCAAATTGACAGCGATTATTCTTTTTTGTACAGAACCTCCATAACTTCCAAATGATACTGGGCAGACTGAGTGAAGAAGGTTGGTTTCTACAAGTACTTTAGTAAAACAAATTTCATATACAACGACCATGTTATACAACAATAAAAATCAGAACAGAACTGGAGAAGTTACGATATTTCATCTACGTAAGACAGACAATTTCCATGAAATATCCTGCAGAAGAAAAAAACCAAGCCATGAATAAATTCCGAATGGCAAGCTTTAAGTTGGACAAGCTTGAGTTTCAAGAACGAAAAAAATCCTGCTTGTGCGTGAAAGAAAAGTATTGAACCAACGCATCATCTGGATAGTCAACTATAGAGCTGAAACATGAACCATAAGATTCACTCCCGAACGGAAGCAATGCATCAAACAAGTTAGAACCATGATAATCATAACATGAAAAGATCACACGGCAGTGGGCTGGCCATGTTGTGAGAACCACAGTGATCAAACAAGGATACTCATATACCACAAGAAAAACAGGGGCAACAAAAGATGAGATGTCACGGTAGACCAGATAAGATCAGAAATTACTCGTTTCGGGACACGTACTTACAGGCGTCTACTCAATCTATGGTATATGACCAACGATGGACGTAAAAATCAGATGGTAAGGACTGTGGATCGATAATCACGTATGTCTCTGTATCTCATATTTGTGTTACTGTTTTTCACGCAGAGGTGCTAAATATACCTGAATTAGGATTTATATCTCATATACAAGGTCCAGAAAACGTTTTGCAAGAGGCTAGGTTTTAGTTCAGAAATGTTATGCATGGATGACAAGGAAAAGCTTTGAACACATAACTTCTACTCAAAAACTCTTAGTCCTCCAGTGATGCAATACTTGCTAGTTACCTCTGTAATTCAATTTCAGTAAAGGTACTTATGTAAGAAGAAAAGCACCCTAAGTGAATTTACAGAAACCAGACAGCACTCAGAGAGCGCGTATTTCTTCTATTGTCAATGGAATAAGTTGTAGGTTGATCCACTTAAAAAAAGGTTTCTCCTGTAACGCATTACCGTCTTTTCCACAGAAATCACTGATATCCCCTGAGAGATTCTAAAAGGGTTAGCATGGATAGACATTAACTTTTGGTGATAATATCTGGTGTAGGCATATAACTAAGACATAGAAGAGGTACGTTGGCATGGATACGCCCAGAAACTCATTTCCCTCTCCATCGATTCGGAATTTGATCATAATTAATTGTGTCTCTTTATAGTTAACTGACTGCTCATATTGCTAGTAGTGAATCTTCAACTTGATTCTAATTGGGCACTTAGGATTCATAAATGGAGAAGTCGTCAACCAAAATATATATATATATATATATATATATATATATATATATATATATATATATATATATATCATGCGTGTAGGTTACAGCAGCAGAATTAGTTGGCTGAAAATTCACCCTTACTTTTATTTCATTCAAGAATTTCTTTTTTTTCTTCCTGAAAATCCCCAATTCAAATCTTTTTTTGATTCAACCTTTACTTTGTTCCTGGTCGCATTCACACTCGTTACAAAAATTGCACTTTTAGAGGTCTAACAGAAAGTGAGGGCATTTACTCATTCATTTTTCACCTTATTGTGATTCAGCAACCACAACATTTCATACTCCCAAAGATGATGCCAACATGATGTTTCTATTAAAGGATCAACCTACACGTCTCATTTTGAAAATTGATAATCTTTGACGTTAAAATTATTCGTGTTATAAGAAGATTTAGCTCGCTAAGTTGAGTTTTCAATTTCCAATTTAGATTTTCCCCATCACTCATAACATAATTATGACTACGTTGCAATTTCAACCGTCTCAATTATTCCAGATTTCTCTTTTTGAATTTGTTTTCTAATGTCTAGATTCATGAAGCGGCTGGTTTAAGATAGAAATATGCTTTTCCAGCTCAACGAAGAAACCACAACGCTCATGCTGAAAATAACCTTTGCTGTCAGATGCATATATCATGTGTTTAAGTGACTATAGGATGCAATTATTACTTCCTTGCGTGCAATTTGAGTTGGCTTTATGTCTCGTCTAAGACGCCAAATATTCTTGAATTATTGATCTGTGTTATAAACATAACGGAGTCATAGTCCACTGAACCTCGCTGTCAGCAGATTATGGCACAACCGAGTTAAAATCTTATTACTAACGTTGAGGCATTGCGTTTGAGGTCAGATTTCTTCGGAAATCAGATCTTAAACAATGAAAAGAGATTCCTGGTGTTTATTTCCTTATCTGGGAACGAAATGTTGAAAGGTCGACCGCTGGCTCCTATTAGCATTGGGTCATTGGGGTTGCCCAAATAGAAATCGCTGATGTCTACTGAAATACTCCGGTACAGAAATACTCCGAAATTACATGTTTATATGAAATATCTCTCATGAAAGCACAAGAGGAACGTATGTTTTGGTATGAAATATTCCATCATTTCAATTTGCATGGCTTGGTTTTCGCAAAAAAATATTTTGAGGAACTTTCAACGACTTTGAAGCAGTCAAAACCCACCTTGACGGGAAATAAAAATATAGCAATCGAGATGTATTTTCTCTCTGATGCTGTACACGTGCATATCCGATCTAACAGAGTAATCAAGAGCGTACTAAACTGGGTAAAGAATCGACGTAGCAGTTTTTCACAAGTATTCGTCTCTTGTACATGGTCATTAGAGTGGTGTTTGCTGGGATGTTTACAACATTTAGTGCCGTGTCAAGGAAAAGACGAGATTTCCTTGATATTAAGTAATTGAACATAAGGTGGTATGTGGACACTAATTTTTCCAAAGTGCAATAATGTTAATTAAGACAGAAAACCTTCACGATCTTGCGAGCGAGGATCTGGTAACACTATTCCCAAAGGCGGCAGGGTAAAATGAACATAGGCAACCTTAGTTAGCTTGTAATTAGTCAGATTGCAGGATCTAAGATTATACTATCCACAAAGATAGGTACAAAGTGAACACAATCAGCCTTGATTGCCTCGAAATGGAAAAAATGATCCATACTTCCCCAAAGGCATGAGTGCTGAGCAAACTGAGTCCGTATCAGATTGGATTTAAACAAGTCTTACCAATTCTGCTTAGTAAACTGATACTCTATTTCTCAATTCTACGTGAATCATTAGATACAGGGAAATCTAAAATGGGTCCAAACTTAAATTCTTCTATTTGGTGATTATACGATTTTATAACTTCCATGTATCGAATTTAGATTATAACTATTTGCAAAAAATTGAATGAGAGAAAAGTACACTATGCTACGCATCTTTCCCCAGGGAACTAAAAATAAATTTTCTCTCCATCTTCAAAAGCATAAGATTTTGTCTCCGGAAAGAAAAAAAGGCGTTATCAGAACAAAAATTCCCTGAAGAAATGTTTTCTAGTTCGGAGATTAGATATAGAAAAGATGAATTGATTATTAAATAAAAAAACAATAGTAAGATATATCAGAATATGAGCTCAGGTTGAAAACCATTAAAAAAAATTGTCTCCAGAATATCCGTCTGTTCAATTAGTAGGGAGACAATTGTCAGCAATACATTGTGGAGTATGTATAGTATTTCGTGATTTGCTAAACGTCTGGGTTATCTATTGCATTACAGTTTATCATCTATCAAGATTATGTCTTGTCTTTTGATTCAAGAACACAGAGATGAGAATATAAGCCTGATTATGCGTAAAGTTTTCCTTCACTTCAATCCAAATCAAACACATACCATAACTTCAGATCCGGCATTGCATCTGCAGCATCAGGACTGAAGCCATCTGGAGTAGCTAAGAAAGACGAGCATCATCAATGTCCATTCTAACCTAGAAACATCAGTGCTAGATCAATGAATGCTGGGAATTGTTGGAAGCATACATACAGAAATAAAAGCGGGAAGAGGAGAGAGACAGACAGAGAGACAGAGACAGAGAGAGACAGACAGACAGACAGACAGAGACAGAGACAGAGGGCGAGAAAGAGGGAGAGAGAGTACTCAATGTTTTTTTGTACGGTTTAGAATATGGCCTTTTGATATCTTTTGTGAGTTGTGATGTCCTGCAGTAGTCTGATGGTCAAGGAGTGACTATTCTTCCTACATCACCAGCCCTTGCAATTCGAGTTTGTTTTTTTTTCTATGTTATCCCTGCTATCGTTTTTCCTCTTATGTACTGTGATGTCTTTCAATCCTACCATGAAAAATGCACGTTGCATACTTTTTGATTCAGGGCCAGACGATTGGAGAGGTCCCATGCTTCAGCTGCATAAGTGACTACCGGGAGGTCACCTTGATTGAATACCTTTTTTTCTTTAGAACTAATGGGATTCCCCCCTCTCTGAAGGTCGAACTTGTTCTACTATAAGCTTCCCACTCTAGAGTGACTATTTGTTTGATTGTTTTATGTGTTCATGGACACTTGTTATCCTTGGTATATAATTTGGTCTCTTACATTCAGTTAAGCATTTTTGATTCTGATTGCTGTGACATTTTCCACATTCCGTTTATTGTACAACACATTTGTTTCTTCTTGTGGAAACCAACTTTCTTACTTTTTTCATTCAGTTTGTCCAGCATCGCTTCGAGATCATGAAGGTATCAGTCGTCAGCAAATCTGATAATCATTTCGAAGCAGGTTGAGAAAATATAGAATGAGTTGCTATCGTACTCCATTTCCGAGCTGAAAGAACTCTGAGTTTTTTATCTAGTGAAATTGAGAAACTGCGATATCAGTTGATATATTGCAATTCTCTGGTTGTTTATTTGTTGTACCATTGCACTGATGACTATGGGCATTATCATCGTTCAGAAGTTTTTTGTGAAATCAGTAAATGTTACAGCGAGTTGTATTCTATCTCCCGGTATTCCCTATTTTAGTAGACTTACAGAATTCAGATCGTCGATGGTCAAGAAGCTTCTTCGTCATTCAGTTGGTTCTCATGTTTAGTCTCCATGTTGCGTTAGTTTTTTTTGTGGTTGTTGTTCTTTTGTTTTTTTCATACAGAAACATCTACTCCGGGTACTTACTCCGCTATAATACTCTATTAACTATAAGGTTTCAACTTTTTCACCCTCATTGTAATCGTCAGATCTAGGGAGGAAGAGGCAAATTATCTGTGTTTCACTTGTTTAACTGGATACCAATGCATATGAACGCATGCACCAGATTTCACCATGATTAAAAATAGGCTTTAAACTACTTCTTATTTCTGAATGCAATTCTGTCTGATTTTCATTCGTTGCGTATAGTAACATATTTGTAAGCCACGCAGTTCAGTGTGAATATGTGCGACAACGTATGTATGATCAGTTTAGAAATGCTAAGAGAAATGATGCAGGCATCGATTGGCAAGTGAAATCCCCACAGATTCAAAATATTCTCCCGAAAATAACAACAACGACAAACCTTAATTCCAAGTGAATGAATGGGAGGGTAAACGCACGGTTCATCTTTTTAGAAGAGGTAGAAATAATATCATCCTTAACAGTGCTCAGTCTGCATAACAATATTATCCTTATCACCAAATAAACAAAATAATGTTGCAACTTCAACAGAATGGAAGACCTCCCTAGATATTTCCTTGCATTCACTGTTTGTTGTAGCTTTCTGTGACTTATATTTACTATCAGTACCCGTGGCAATTCAATTTGTTGAAAAATATTCAACACGATTTCTGTTATTGTCTAATCGCACTTTCGGATCTACCCATCATTATTTCCTACGATACATTCGTTTCTTCTTTATGGTTTCTCATTTCCCTTTCCTTTTCTACAGAATTCCCTCGTCCTTCGTTGCATTTTTTACCCATCTCTTCTTATCATTTTTCCCTTCACTTTCTCTCAATGGAAATTGTTTTGTTGAATTTTCATTCCCTATAACCTTTTCTTTGTTGGCTTCATCTTTTTTTTTTAATTCAGAGTTCTACTTTCCATCGAAATGATATCTTGCTCTTGACTTGGAAACTTTCTACAGTGGGTTTGCCGTTACTGTGTGATTAATGGGAGGAATATAAAGTGCATACTTATTTTGTGTCTCCATCTGTGTCTTCCAAGATCTCTTTGAAGACTGTTCTCCGGCGTGACATGATATTTAAAGGCTGTAGCAGTTACATGCTTCATCAATATAGGAACAATATGTTACATGCTCCATTAATATACAGATAATACGTTTTCTTCGTTTTTTTTAAGATACGATATACATATGTATATGTGTGCGCATATGTGAGTGAATTTCTTGGCAAGTGTAAGCAGTCGTTGTGTTTTGCCTATATGTAGGTGTTGATGTTTCGACATGCACATATCAGATCGGTTATAGTGATATAGGAGATAGATTTGGACTTACAATGACTGCCTGCAGCAATGACAGCCTTAAGGAATTATCATCCCAAAAAGCTTGCATCATCATCATCAACAACAGCCTTGTAAAAGATCAGCAAAATAGAATCTGTGCGTGGATTCAAAGAAGTTAAACATATGAGTCACAATACATAATTTGATAGAGCCTAAACAAACAATAAGATGATATTTTCGGTGCCTAATTGTTGTAGTAAGTAACTAAGGATCAACAGATATATCAAGTGAATGGAACCAATTTATAATAGTTTCGATTCTTTGGATGCAAAAAAGGGGAATCAAAAAAAGTCTATCAACCACACAAAAAAACATCAACATTTATTTTGGAGAGAGTCAGTTTGATAACACTTGACATGGATCTGTTATGAATTACGACATACTTATATGAAATGATAGTTAGCAGTCAGAGATGAGCGTAACTAAGAAAACGGAAATTTAGATTTATGATTTATATATTAAAAAGAAGCTAATACGAAAAAAAGAAAGAAGACAGAATGCTATCATGATAGTTTCCAAAGGCACTGATCACCTAACAGTCTTTTGAACTTGATCAAGGATCGTACATTTCCTTTACAAACTATAAATTCCATGAACGATAACTTTTTAAATTCAACCAACTGGGATCTTTTACAGTTATTGTACTTTTTCAATCTCATAAAACACACCTGAATGTCAGACAATATATTCATACATATATTCATACACACACACACATATATATATATATATATATATATATATATATATATATATATATATATATATATATATATATATATATATATGTATGTGTGTGTGTGTGTTTGTGTCTGTATATAAATGTATATATATATATGTATATATATAGAGAGAGAGAGAAAGAGATAGATAGATAGATAGATAGATAGATTGATAGATAGATAGATAGATGGATAGATAGATAGATAGATAGAAGTGAATATGGTAGATATCAAGTACAAGCACCAAACGTGCGATGATGGGAGAGTACCATTCACCAAGGTCTAGGAAATGCATAAGAATTTTCACATGAAACTCTGTTCTCCCACGACCGGTCACGAGTGTTATTATTTATTTCACTGAGCAATTATTCATGGAAGAAGATTGTATGACCTACACAATTACCTATCGGAGTCAGAATGAATAACCCCGTCTGAGAAAACATTTGAAATATCTATTTGACGTCATAAACGAAACATCTATCGACACTACAGACGAATGAATATGAAAAATCAAAGGAAAAAATGTAACAAAATATATTCTCGTAAATTCAAAGTTCAAAGTGTTAGAAAGATCATAAAACTTAACTCAATATATCTAACCAAATACCTAGACAAGTTTTCTTAGGATGAGAGCTTCGTTATGATATGCTGTGTCTGTTTGCGTTGGCAAATATGCAAGGCACTACACCACTGCTCTGATGCGGTCACAATAACTTGGGCTCATCTTGAGCCATAACATCTAACAAATGAAATACCCTTCTATCAGTTTATAATTCGGAGATGTTATGTCGTCTTTGTGTATGTGTGTGTTCTCCGTTCGACGCACATTGTAAATAGAACCTCCCTTTAGATCAAAACCACAAACTTCTGCTTTCATACCAATATGGGAAAATGCTAACCCTATATCATACGATCATTTTGGAAAAAAAAAACAACAATTACATTTGATCCCTATTTTTGAATACCAACGAGATTATATTGATAAAGTCTGGCGACTGAACTGATGCCTTCGAAGAAATGCTATGCAATCGTTTAAATTAAATCAATAAATTTATAAAATGAACCCAGTTATTTGGCATTATACCAAACGTACAGCAGGAAGCTAATAATTCTAATTTTGCTAGAACTTACGTTCTGTTTTATCAGCGATAATTATCACGTATTGACTCTGCTAATAAAATATGCTTTGAATTGAATAGACATTTATCTGTTAGAGATGTCTGGTAGATTTTTATAAAGAAAATAAATTGACTGCGCACTTTTTTCTTGTTTGGTTTTAGTGTGCAAGGTTTGATACTATTTCAAAAAAAATTTGGCGGCTCTGATCAATACACATGGTTCTGTCTTTCCCTTTTTTTCTTTGCTTCGCTTCCTTCCTTTCTTCTATCAATCATCATATTTATTGAGACATGTCACACAATGTCCCCGTTTCCATTTTTATCTCCACTTTCGGGACACATTTTAATGTTTCATTCTATAGCCTCTTTTACATTCTGAGTAAATGTATTTATTTTCAAATCAATATTTCTTTTGATTTTATGGGAAATGCAAATTCAATCTTATAAAATGTGGTTGCATTAAATCAAAGGGCAAGTCATCTTGAATATAGTCTCGTGATATCGTTTCTTCACGCCATCTTTCTGAATATTTTGTTACGTAATCCTAATCATGAAAATGATGTTATTGATTCGTTAATTCGATCAAATTTGATCAAAGAAAGTCTCAAGAGCCATCATGAGTCATTATCCAGGGAAGCAAACATTTTAATCTACAAAAACAGGGCTTCACAAATAATAGATTATTTATAGCCATTCATAGTCCAACAGCCTCGAAATTTGAAGCAGCCAATATGTAACAAATCGAGACTTTAGGAAAAAATGGGCGATATTTGTATATTGAAGAGATCTCTGTCGTTATAAATGGTTCCTTATTGGATATGAACCGGCTTTCTTGATTCTGACTTTAGTTTCTTCAACACTGTTATTATTTTTCAGAAAAAGAGTAATTCTTCTTGAACCGAAACTTTACCAAAGTAACACATAGCTTAACAAGTAAAAATTGAAGAAAAAAAATGCTTACTGGATCCCATTTTTCTCATCTTTCTCAATAATTTCGAGAATTTGAAATTGTAAAATTTTCTGTTTGTATATTAGTTGAAGCAGATAGATTGATTCAAAAGTGGTGGTCTAATTCATGATGTACATGCAATGTAAAACTCGTCACCTCAATTTCACCTTAATTTTCAATATTTTTTCAATGAGATCTGTACTGATTCGGTAATAGAATATTCCGAATACTACTTAGGGTACCAAATCTCTTCATATCACTGACATAGATAGATGAAAACCTACAATCAGGGATTTAACTGTAAATGGCAAAAGGAATACAATTCATGACATCTGACATTTTGTGATAGGACATTTTTGTTGATATTCGGCTTATTTCCATTAGGATCTCAGAAAATTTAAATGGGGTTTGATATTTTTTAACAAAATTCTCTTCATTAGTGTATCAAATAGAAGGGGGAGAAAAACATGAGTAAAATGAACGAATATCAATATTTTTTCTCTTCTTGGGAAATCAGATTTACAAATGGAACTACCTCAACAAGTTGATCAGGAAATTAAAGATTTTCTCCTGGAAAACATTTGAAAAATATGTGAAATATAAAACAACTAATTTAAAATATGTCTAGCAGTCTGAAGTTTTCATTTATTTTTTGGTTGGGATTGGGCAGCAAAAATACCCTTTCCTCACTCTTATTGGGTAAATATTTTCATTTGTTCAGATCCAAGTGGAAATGTGTCGATTGGCACTGAAAGAGAGGTCCAATTTACTATGTGCATCCAATGCAAAACTGGACCCCTATTTCCCTCAGCTTGATCGTCCGTGGTAATGACCTCAATGTGAAAAGAACTTATTTTCGTCAGTGCAGTCCCGTTCTACTAACTGTTCCTGTTTCTTCTTCTTTTTTCTCTTTTAAACGATGTTCATACATAGTTTAAGAATGAAACTTATTCATATAATTACTAAAATACATTCTATGCAAGAAGAATACCGACACAACTAGTCCGTCTGAAAAATAAGAGAAGTAAATGTAAGCGTGTCGGCTTCTGTAACCGAATTTTCAAATGGTTGTAAACAGCAAAGCAAGTGGATATCAAGTCTGGAAAAAGACCATAGCACCAAATAAATATTCAGAGATATCCTTTTTGCTTTCGTTGATGTTGACTTTACCAGTATCCCGTGTAGATCATGGCATTTTTCTTCATTGAGGATCCCTCTAAGAGTTGAATAATAAAACTCGTGACCGATGTTGGCTGATATTTCGAAGAATTCGATTGCATTTTTGAATCTGGCACGGATAGCATTTTATCATCTTTGGATGATGGACTCTTAAACTCATCAAATTCATAAAATGGACCAAAATATTGGACATGGTACCAAGTGCACGATAGGAAACAAATGATACAAATTTTATTCGAACGCACTAACGGTTTTTGACTATTGCTGTACACACCGATGCTATTGATCATTCCCCCTAGGATATCCCGTCAGCTGTCCACATGAAAAGCGGTTGTTATAGCATATTAAGCCAATTTATCTAGTTTAAGGCCTTGGGTATCCTGTTCCAGCTTAAAGCCAATTACGTAGAAATTAAATGTGATTTTTATTTCCAGCATTCATTTGATCAGATATTCTTCTATTGAAAATCATCCAAGTCAGAATTTGAGATCTACAACAATCAAAAACATGAATTTATGTGAAAAAAGATCCATATTGCCAACAATGAATAAGCCATGTACATTGATAACATATAAACTGGCAACACTGAACATGGAATATCTGCTTTTTTAGATACTAGTGCATCTAAAAAAATCAAGTCTTCCATCCAAGCATGATTAAGCCTAATTTTCATATTTTCATTAATGAGCACGATTGCTGATGGCGCTGATGGGATTCACACAAATAGCATGAAAGGTTGCGTGCAAATACCAATTTTTTTTCCTTTAACGAATATCCCAGTGGAGCTGGATAAAAAAAAAAGAATCCACCTCAATAAAAAGAGAGAGAAAAAAAAGGAAAATTGTTGCAAATGATTTACACGCAGATTGTGATCTGACTGGAGAGCTTGAATAATGACAGGATTCCATGGAATCAGGAAAAATCGATAGAGAGTCTGCATTCCCAGAGAGAACTGCATGTAGACCGAGGTTCAAGTTACCCCCCCCACACACACACACACACACTCCAAGAAAGTAATCACTTTATGAAAGCACGCACATTTTCCTGCAAAAGGAATGTTTCAACCATCACTGGTGAAGTAACCGACTAATGCTAAACTGTACGAACGGTGGAGCATAGGGATCCAGTTTAGTAGTACAGTTACAATGTAAGAGCAGCCCCTTCGAAAACTTTGTAAATGTTTTTTTCTTGCAATGCATATATGTGCAATACACTACGATAAGATGCGTCAATTGTTCGGATGGCATTGATATCATGAAGACTGAAGTAGTAGTGACGCCATATATGAGCAGAATAAGAATATAGAATTCAACTGTGATAAGATATTGTATCTGTTTATCTATTTATTTGTCCACTCTCCTGCAATGGGATACAACTGACGTACATGAATAAAATGTCAGATGAAGTAGTAGTAAAAATGCTTGGATGAAAGAATGATACAAATATAACAATAAGTATGTTTTACATGTGTCAGTAATCAATAGAACGCAATTCCATACGCTAAATGCAAAGTAGATTTCTATCATGTACGTATAAAAAATGCTTTTCATATCCATACGGTGTTATTTTCACAGCATGGATGAAATAAGCATACATATATTTGCCACAGGTGTTTCATTCTAAAAACAAAAAATAGTTGTTGAAATCAGTTTGAAATAACTGTAAACATTCGACTGTATGAGAGGAAAACAATTCCCCCGGAAGATCGCCTTTGATTGTCAATATACTTGATGACTAATCACTTCTTATTTACAGAGTTGGAATGATTATTAACATATAAATTATATATGAATACATGATTATTAAAGAAGGCAATGCACTCTTTAATTAGAAATTTGATACTTATATGATGATCAATAGCAATACTCTAGCTAGTACGGTGTTTATTAGTGCATATTTTGATATAGTATATTCTATACATTGCTGTACAAATTAGTATAGCTAAGTATCAGCTTGAAAAAAAGCTCTAAAACATAAAGATATTGAACAGTGTGCAATTTTAAAATGTAACCACATTATTAAAGTTATACCTGTCATAAATATCACGATGTACTAAAGATGACATACTTCTAGCAGCAGCGTAGTTAATAACTTGGCTCAAAATATCTGTATTGAGACGATTGTACATATATATCTCACTATACTAGCAGTTTGAGTGAAATAATGAACATATTCTGATACGTTCTGTTGCAGTTTTATTTTATCGTGATTAGAATGCTGAAGTCCCTAAGGAGACATGCTATCAGATATTGGAATCTTATACATAGGGGAAATTCATGTGCTTGGGCAACATTTTGCAGGAAATGACAGGGTTAAACGACTGGGGTGATCAGATAGTTGGAAACGTTTCCAGCTAAAAACACACGACCAAAATTGTTAATTTCTCTTTCTAGATAAAGTATTATCAATAGTGTGTTTATTCTAAAATTTACCTTTATTTAAACTTTCTAGTTGGGAAAAAACGCTGATTATTTATAAAACATTGCAATACTCACATGCACAAAAAGAGCTTATGTAGAATTAAACTAACGAAATTAAGGACGACGAAGATTGAAAAATGTATTAAACCATAAATGTAATGTCCATATGAGTGCTAAAGAGGCCAGATTTTAAAATTTGGCCACAGAATTGCTAAACTGGCAACCCAGTTATTGATTTTCTAACAGACATGCCAGTGTTTGATTTTGCTGTTACTTCGACCTATTTAGTCACACTGTTCATTTGAACCTGGTGCAAACCTTAGAGAATAGATGCTAACTTCATTAATTGTTTCTGTCAATATTGTAAATGTCTTTAAGTTATTGCTGGTCTAGTCAAAATGGAGACTGTCGATGATTTGCTCAGTGAATTAGTGAAAGGGCATTTACAAAAGGTAGAAAAAAGTATCCAATCTTCATAGTGCATGTCTTCCAATCATGTCTTTGAGGTTGGACGATTTATTTATACATAATGCATTATTGAATTTTTTAACGATACCAAGGATTTTAAAGTATTCTGTTGTTTGGTAGTTAATTCATGTTTTTGAATCCTCACTGTCCAATCTTGGTTCGGTTGTGGTATTCTTTTGCATGTTTCAAACTTTAATTCAATTTATGATGATCTTGAGGCTGAATAAAGATATAAATTGTTCTTTTTAGAAGAAATCGGATAATTCTTTGCATACTGTAGTTTTTTTTGTTCTTTACAGCATACCACCGTTACTATAACAACTTTGGGAATGTTTTGCTCCCAGTCCCCACCTGGATGGACATGTTATCTTACTAAAAGAGTGTATCATGAGATCTAATTTGTTATTTTTTTTTGTTTGTTTGTTTGTTGTTTTTTGTTTTGTTTTTTTTTTTGTCATGGTTTCAACCCTTTAAAATTGAAAGCCCGATATCATTTCAACATGATGGCCATTTTACTATGTACTGCAAACCTTTTCAATGTCAGAAGTGACCGACTCTCAGCTCATCATGACTAAAAGTATCAATGCAGCATACCAACAACAGTGATGAACGATTGGAAATTGTTCTAGTCACCGTATATTTGGGGGGAAATAACGACCACCAGATAAGACGATAATCAAATTTTAGTCAGACTTTCACTGTTCCAGGTTGCTGTTCAGTCACTGTTTTTGTACTTGGTCTATAGGATGAAGATATTTCGGATGATTCTAGTGTCATTTTATCCATCCAAATATGCAATAAATTGAAGTTTGTCACAGAGGAGCTAAGGAACATGGTATGTGATGAGGCAAAGCTGAAAAGTTCGAAGAGTTTAGTACTGTTCAGCCATTTCTCATCAAATAACCTTGGCATCAGAACATTATCATTGATTATATCTCAGGTTTCGTAGATGCCATCCTGGTTATAGCGCAGGTTTTACGGTCAAGATAAGGCAACAACGTTTTAATAAAGCTGAATAACTGTGTTGTCAGTATAGATGATATTCAATAGAATGGTGATAGATGAAAGATGGCGAACAGCGTCTATCGTATAATAACTGACACTTAAATGTATGAGAAACGGCATTCCTTATTTGTGTCCCAACTGCTTCATACGAAGTTTTACAGGTCTTTGGCTCTACTTGATCACCCTCTATGCACATCAGATGCAACTATAAGGCCAAGCTTTTTGTTTGATTTGTGAGTGAAATTCAGACGATTCCAATTGGAAAGAAGCTAATGCATGATTTTCAATAACTGACGTTGAATTTCACTCTCATTAGATGTAATCAAAAAAGGGTTTTACATGTTAAAAATATCATGCAGCAACAAAAAGGAAGAGAGAGAGAGAGATTTGAATAGGTTTATCAGTTGATCACATGTTGAAAATCACAGAAAAAATAGAGAAAAAATATTATGTATTACTATATTGATCTACTGCTTCAAGTACAAAAGCTTTAGTACACTGAAATAATAGATTGCGTTATGTTTGTCCATGAATTCATTTTGAAAATCATTATTAAAAGTGCTAGAACATTTATCTATGCAAATTACTTGATTCAAACATTTTAATTTCAACGAAACGGTAAGTACGTGATAGAGTGTTTTGTTAAAATGAGTATTACATACATAGATACAATGATGAAGAGACATGATAAACACAATGCCAAGCGAAATCTGATCCCACTCAGGCCTTTGAACAAGTTGTAAGTACACTAAACGTTTCATACCAATTCATTCTAACATAATTTACTGTGTAATATGTAGAATTTATAAAGTGTATTTTTCTACCAACTTCTCATTTAAAGCAATAGATATAGGTATAATGATCATTTTGGAGCAGTTTATCTCTAAATCGATTGCTAACTTCTTTAATCTCCTTCTCATATACAAACATTTTAAAAAGAGTCTGAATTCTGCATCAAGTACATGAAACTTCTTTTTCACTATTGTAGTTGGACACATTTCTGAGCTATACATAGAAATTATGAAATGTGTTGTTAGTCTTCACACTTGGATTTAATGATACATATTGCATGGCCAAAAAAAACCCCAAACAACTATGATGTTTATAGGTAGACATCACTCATTAAATCTCAAAATATCAAATAACCAAGTCAGATATACACGTAGGGTAATTACTACTTTAGTGAATATTCGACTTTGTGATGTTTCTCTGTATTTTGACTTTGAATTACAATCATGGAAACAATAATTGAATTTCAAAGAAAAATTGAATGTTTTCCCCCAATATTTGGAGGAGAAATCAACAAACCTATGAACAGGTCGGTTTCTCCCCGAAGATCAAATGTTGAATCGAGCATCAAAATTGTATTGAGTCAAAAGTGCTAATGTTCAGATTACACTGTTATAACAATTTAATTTCATTCGATCAAAATAAAGTTGGAAGGCTGAAGTCTAATTTTTGATATTTGATCTAGTTTAATGGATCGGAATTAAATATTTTATTCCTGTTTTGATGAGATTATATCATTTCTGATTACGGAGTGAACTCAAAAATAACTCTTTTGACTTGGATCAATTGTGGAGTCTCGTTTCTATTCTTGATTCCTGACTGATATTTTACTGAGAAGAACAGAAATAGATTTTAGAGGATTAGAAATAGATCTTTGGGCAGATCAGTGAACAGGATGACTTTTTATAAGTGTAAGAATATTTGTAACAAATAGACTGATACGATTCTGTTGATAAACTAGTAGTAAACTAAGTAATCTTAGAATTAACTAGGTAGTCTTAGAAAACCAAAGAAAAAAAGAAAAACACTAAACAAATAACGGATACCTTACGACCAAAGATTATATTCGGTTTTTAACTTTCCTTTTTTTCTTTAGAAAGAATTCAGAATGAAAGAGATATCGAGATGCATGATCATGGTTGCTTTTTTAGCAATTTTGGGGGCCATATTTCAAGAAATATGGCTTTCTAGGTTTGTCATACTTGAAGAGTTACCCAGTTAGAATATGTTGCAGAAATATTTCTATTACATTCTTATATTTATCGTATTGTATAGCATTGGATATTTTAAAACGATTATTACCATAAATTATCACTCTATTATATCCCTCCACTCTTAGTTTTTAGTTTGTTTATATCGCCGTTTCACTCAGGATGTCATTTTGAAATTACGGTGAAAAGTGGCTGGAAATTTCAATGAATTTTGTTGTATTTGAAAGGAACATAATCAATATTATTCACATTATTTCCTGTAATAGAATTAAAAGATCAAATTGTTGTTTTTGTAAACGAATTTTAGCTTCGCATTTATGAGTTTTTTTTTGGGGGGGGGTTCAATTGTCCAGGGAATCATCCAAATATTTGGCAACGAGATTAAATTTCTTTTTTTCATTTTACAGAGAATTCAGTATGAAATAAGTCTGTGATTTGTGGTGATTTGCAGGGTGTAAAGGAATAGAATGGAAATGGTCACTAATTCACACCTTTCCACAGCAAAAACAATCAACATTACTTGACTCAACTAATTCCAGACGAACACTTTGACTCTTAATTTCTTCTAACTCTCTTGTATCCACCTAGTCAAAATGAATATGGCTTTATAAGCATTGGCCTTCAGCTTTTACCATGAATCTACATTAAGTCTTGACAACACATATAAATATATCTTGAACATCCACTCTAACATAAAAATGTCACCCATAGTTTTCAACGAATTTGAAATTGGAACGGCCAGATTTAACAGTGAAAGCGCAAAATTCAATGATAGTAAAATATTAGGAAAAACATGAAGTCTATTGATATTCGACGGATTTTTTAAATATTTTGAATCTCCAATTATAGCTAGAATTGATGTAAATTTCGACACGATCTTCGTAGATAAAGAATCCATCTTCGATTTTAATGTCCAAAAGTAATAGCATGCTTGCATTATTTCTTGTCAAGTCTTTGCGGTATCCATTACTATAAGATTATTAGAATTCTCCTCTAACATTGAAACAACATAATTCATCAAATAAAACGGTATAAAAATGAACAAAATCGTGTTTCATTAAATTCAATTAGAGATTACATGATCATATATTCGTATCTATGTAAAAACAAATTTGCCCACACGTCTGGAACCATTGGGTTGCCCTTTGTGTATATATACATACACAGTTACACACACAGACGTACAAGCACAAATATACACATACATGCATGAACACATATGTGAGTGTTTTCTTTTGTTATTGTTTTGTTTTTTGTCAATGTGCTAGCTAGTGTATGTTGAACCTGCTGTCCGTGTGTTTCGTCAGAACTTTGAACAGCAGCATTTAGTTAGAGAGGAATAATGAAAAATTGCATGAAGACATATATATATGTTTATCTGTGTGTGTGTGTGTGTGTGTGTGTGTGTGTGTGTGTGTGTGTGTGTGTGCACGTGCGCACGTGCGTGCACGTCAGCTCATTTTAAGTGCATTGGTATATATATATATATATATATATATATATATAGAGAGAGAGAGAGAGAGAGAGAGAGAGAGAGAAAGAAAGAAAGAAAGAAAGAGAGTGAATGAGAGAATGAAAGAGAGAAGCACAGAGAGAAAAAGAACGTAGGTAGATATATGCCCGTTTGGGTCATTAGATCTGTACTCTGACATAGTTATAGGTGGATATAAAGCTAAATCTAATTTCAAACTAATCCAAAATATGGGATATATGAAACTATATAAAAAAATAACTTGAATATTTGGGGACCGTAAATCCGTACATTGGGCAGAGAAAATAATTCTGCTGGTTGTTCAACAAATGTTAAATTCCATCCTTTCCAAAACATGCACTTCTGGAAGGAGTGTTGTTATAGCTGAATACTGATGGAAAAACGAAACAAAATGGATACGCTTTTTTCATCATTAGTTCATGACGTATTGATATGAATAAACACACATGCACACACCCACAGAGAGAGTCACACACACACACACACACACACATACACATCGACTCTAGCACACACTCACACATACACACACACACTAATATATATATATATATATATATATATATATATATATATATATATATATATATATATATATATATTTATATATATATAGTATAATATAGTATCAATATACAATATGCATAACAATTTGCGTCAAATGAAAAACTATATTTATCACAAACAATATATAATAGAAGATGCCATGTTGATATAATTTTGTTT
The DNA here is from genome assembly GCA_963457665.1 of Thysanoteuthis rhombus. Lineage (NCBI taxonomy): Eukaryota > Metazoa > Mollusca > Cephalopoda > Oegopsida > Thysanoteuthidae > Thysanoteuthis > Thysanoteuthis major. The sequence goes on along the minus strand of OY735199.1, from coordinate 85,246,141 downwards.
TTAAAATCTTTGGACTAGTTTCAACTACATCTTATTATGTTAGCGAAGATTATGAGAGACTTAGAGAGAACATTTTGGAGGATCACACACGTTGCAGATTCAGGGTAATGGATGACTGTAGTGACACAAAATTTTTTGAAAAGTCTTAGTTTTCAGTATTTTCATTATAAGCTTATGCAATGCTCTTCCATCTTAGGAATAAAGCACTCTGATGGATTAAGGATTCTGCACGGGTGAATATATCGCTCAAATCCAACCCAACAGACCGTCCAGTTCTGCGCAGGGCAGAGATAGGATGCAAGCCTCTGAGTCTAAAGAGAAAGTTTCAATCCTACTTCGTTGTACTGGATGAGATAATGGATAGTCAATAGCCACACTGAATAGTTTTACAACTAAACAGCTGTCAGTGGATAACACAATTACTTAGTTATATATATATATATATATATATATATATATATATATATATATATATATATATATATATATATATATATATATATATATATATATATACTCCAATTGACATAACTAGAGTTCTAGAGAAACACGAAGATGTGTGGATCAACGAACTCAAAACCCTATATCCTAATGTATTAAGCACTAAACTTAATAACCCTCATTACACAAAACACCTACCAATAATATCCTCACACCCACATGCAAGATACATTCAAGTCACCCAGACCCATAGAAAAAATTCACCTTAGCCAGTTATAACCCCTGTCCAAATCATAGCCAACACATCTTTATAAGTTTGAAACCTATGTAACTCCCTGACCTCACCACCCCTTTTACACTATCCCTAACATACCAAAAAATATAACTCCACATCACCCTCCTACCCTGACACGCTATGCCCTCCCCGAGACCAACTGCTGCTGCTTAACCAAAGACCTGATACCCAACTGGACATTCTCCCACTCAGCAGGAGGCCTCATGCAGCCCTTACAACACATTTTACCCACAATGCATAGCTCCTGATAGTGAACTCTGATTCCACATGGGAACGTTCAACACATACTCACACAGCACACACCACTGAAGATGGGAGAATCCCGAAACATGTCTGGACAATTTACATCTATGGATTAATAGACCTTACCTCTAAACGCTTTACTCCCAAGTCTGTCTCACTCTTTTCAGTACACATTATATATATATATATATATATATATATATATATATATATATATATATATATATATATATATATATATATATATATATATATATATATACATATATATATATATATATATATATATATATATATACATATATATATATATATATATATATATATATATATATATATATATATATTGGTTACAAGAGAAATATGTTCATGAAAAATCCAGGAGAGAAAAAATCCCTATCCAAAATGTATTTTTGGTCATTAGATCTGAAATTTCTTTCTTTGTGTTCCCTACTATGGAGTGTGATAAGACTTGTGTCATTACAGGATGAGGCTTACTTACAAATGAAGAGATACCCCAAGCGTGAGCCCAGCTGGAAATAGAAGCTACGTATTGGATTCCCAAAATGGCATTCCAGGGCCTGATTAAAGTTTTTTTTGTAAACGTTGCTGCATTATCATTACTGCGACATTCTCCAAGCTATCAATGGATTTTTTCCCACGAGTTCGGCGAGATGATACGTTTCAAAAGTTTCTCAATAGTAATTGAAGGCGTTTGTCTCCCTTTAACGACTTGTTGCTTATAAATGTTACATTTTTACATCTTCCATCAAGTTGTGAACTGCCTTATTTGCATACAAATATCTTGGACTATGATAGGAACAGGAACTTCTTTTTTCAGACTTTTCAACATAAAAGTTTACACCTCAACAGCAGAGCTATACACCTCCGAACGTTGCTAATTTAAAGAAAAACAACCATTGATTGATCAACATGTCTTCTAAGATAGACAGCTCCTTTTGTAGTGAGACAGGGTCTGCCCCGGCATGAAGTATAGAAGTGTGAATATCTTCCAAAGAGTCGACATTAAGAACAGCTGCCACTTCGATATGCAGGTTTTTTGGCTCAATAGATTGTCCTTTTATGGCTGCCACCGTTTAACTACATTAGTCTCATACAAGGAGAGCATTTAAGTACATTGTAAAAAAATCTCTAGGAAGGCACAATACATGAAAATGACAATTATATGTTCTAACTAAATTGGGAATTAAAAGCACGCAGATGTTGCATATTCATCTACTGCAAGAGTTCCTCCATCATTTTTTTTACTGTCTGTGAATGACATCGATAAAAAAATGACATATATTTGGGAAAAGAAATGGTAATAGTAGTCACTCGATAAAATCCATCACAGAAATTATCCCGTGACCAATGCAGTGTTTTATTGTTCGGCATAGCATAAATGAAATTAACTTTCAAACCGGAACTAAAAAGGCGTGCTCACGGTGAGTGATGTCTAATTCAAAGTGATTGTTGCTGCTCATAAATACCAATACGGGAACCGAACGTAGTTCAACTTCATCTTAGATCATATGCGAACAAAATGTAAATTGCAGTTGAGATTATTTCTACGGAGAAAACGTCGGAGCCATGTTCCCAAAGGATGTTTTATGCGAAAAATTCCCCCCGAATTTTCGGAACACTATACGATTTAGAATCTATTTGTCATATGTTTAACACAGCTATTGGCTAATTTTCATCATAAAAGTTCGATGTCTAATGTGTTATGTTGAGAAAAAATGGGGGAAGTTGAAACATCAAAAATCTGGATTCAGTTCTAAACGGAAGATCTTTGTCGTCTATAAAGATTATATATATATATATATATATATATATATATATATATATATATATATATATATATATATATATATATATTCTTATTAGTCTTAATTAGGAACCGTCATCAAAACATGCAACGTACCTTTTTAGCTTTATTCAGTTTTCATCCTGTGAGCTTTGTGCTGAATTTCGAGCATTTGATCTAATGTTGATTTTCTTGCTTCGTGAACCAATTCCATTGGGTTTTTTTGTTTTGTTTTTGACGGTTTATTTTGTCCACCTTGGGTTCCGATTTACAATATAAGATTTTGCTGAATCAGTCATCTAGTTTGTGTCTCGATGAGTTCAGTTTTCTTAGCAATCAACTGACCAAAGGCGGGAGAAGTACCCACCATCCATTCATAGCATTTCTTAAAAAAATTATCATACCCAACATTGCATGCTGCCAGAAAACCTGTTTTTTTTAAAATTCAAGATTGAATTCTTCCAATGAACAAGTTTTTTAGATTCTCTTAACTTTTTTTTCCTCGTTATTTATCCCCATATGATCGTCCAAACCATTTTAGATCAGGCTCTCTCAGCGAAGATGGGTCATTTGAAATCTGGAACCATATAGTACATGAAGGAGAACAGGTGCAGTGCAATCATTTCATGTAATCCAAACCTCATATTTCCTTACGGAAAGACTCATTCATTCGTAACAGGATTGGCTCAAAATATGTTTCTGATTTTTACCAGATTTCTTCGAAAAAACGTCCCTACACATGCACATACCTCACTCTTGTCCTGGGAATATATCAACCATACCCTGAACGGGAAAATTGACAGCAAACGCCCAAATGTTCGGAACAGGAAAAAATGAGGTTTTACGACAATTTACATGTCTCAAAAAAAAAAGAAAAAAAAAGCATCCTATACTTTTTTTGATGCCTCACAAGTGTAATAAAAATAATATGAATTCCTGCAATATATGTATATATATATATATGTATATATATATATATATATATATATATATATATATATATATATATATATATATATATGTGTGTGTGTGTGTGTGTGTGTGTGTGTATGTTAATGTGGGGGGTATATATGAATATGTGCGTGTGCATGTGTATAGGCATGTGTTTGCGTGAGAATATCTGCATGTCCGTGTATGTATGTGCATATATGTATAAGTATGCACGCATGTGATATATATGCATATATGTGTGTGTGCATATATATATATATATATATATATATATATATATATATATATATATATATACACACATAGTGTGTGTATGTGTGTGTGTGTGTGTGTATGTATGACCTTCCAATACAGCCCGTAGGGAGTAATAAGCAATATATGCACTCCTGCCATGAATAAGAGATCAGAAGAAGGGCTTTTGCTATGCGAAAGTGCATTCGGTTAAAAGGAAAAAAAGGGTCCTGTTATGACAAATCAATATTTTCTTTCGAGGCAAGAACTGTCCGATAAGTTGGATGAAACAGCCCTAAATTCTTGCTCATGGATAGATGAAAATCATGAATGCAAATCACAGAAGAAGGATAAATCAAAACAAACAAAAGAGCTACAAAAATGAGATTTTTTGAAATGATAACTCGAATGTTGTTTATGCTCAAAATCAACCACAAGTACAAAAAATGTTCGGCCATACTTGTTTTCGCCAAAATTGGTAAATGCTTGTTAAAACGTATGAATAATACTGCAATTGGTAGTACTCTAATAACGAGGGTGAATTTGATTGTAACTCTGCTAGAACATGAAATGCACTTAATTTTGCTCGGAATGTTTTCAGGTGTTGATCAAATTTATTTTTACAAAAAATATGTTTTCTCCAATATCAGCAAACAATTCAGTTCTAGAACACAGTCTTAATATTACTAAAGCAAAGATTTGGTGCAGTAGTAACTTTTCTGAACTTGGGGCCAATAAACTTAGTATCAATCTTTCACACAGCTAGTACATTCTCAATAAAGATCTAATGATTGTTATTCAAGTCAGAATTTGCGATGAAAGAACAAAACATACAGAGGGGGATATATAACAAGTAAAATTTCGTACATACAACTAAGCTTGTTGCTTCATGTTCATTTGCTGCCAGTTTCTGCATTTTTTTATATGCACAGAATTATTATCAAAACATGAGAATACCACGCGACATAATCTAAAATAATCCTCGTTGTCAGTCGGTGGATGGTATAGTCAGCATAGATAGAATAAAAAAAATATTTTAATATACTTGAATCAAGGTATTGTGAGCATATGTATGTATATTATTGATAATTGAATCATCCACATACAGCTGTTTTGATGTATTACAACACTTCTGTGGCTATAGACTATTCAATATCCTATCCAGTACCATGACATTGGATCGAAACCTTCGCTTTTGTCCCAGAGGCTGGCATTTTACTTCTGACCTGTTTTGAATTGGACAGTCAGTAAAATTGAATTCAAGCAATATATCTACTTTGCATAATATCCAATCAGCCAGAATGCTCTATTCCAGGATTTGAAGAGCATTGCTCTGTAGCTTATAAAAAATGAGTCGCCTTACTCAAAGAGTGCTCGACCCTTAAGAAGAGAGCGTCAAGATAATAAATAATAAACGATTCATCCACAGGAAGCTGTTTCGTTGTATAACAACTCTTCAGTGTGGCTATAGACTATCCAATTGTCGACAAAGCATTTATCAGTGGTATCAAAATAACAAAGTATATTCAAAACAGTAAAAAAAAGAAACGAAACAAGTGCATAAATTTCGTTAATAGACTTCAGAAAATAAACGTTTAAACCGACACAAAAAAACTCTACAGAAATTCTCATCTATCTATCTATCTATCTATATATATATATATATATATATATATATATATATATATATACATTGTTTGTTTATATGTGTGTGTGTGTTTGCTCAGCTTTTTTTCAGGCTTTCATATATTCTAGAAAGAACTATGCTTGACATTTATATTATTTACTTCTGAATACATGAAAACAGAATTTATGCGTCACTTTATCTCTTTTCGTTTCTCGGAGAAATGATAAGCATTACTCGATTTACACCACTAGTTCTCTGAGATTTCTTCAGCCAGCCTTCATGGAACATGTATCATATTTGTCCTCAGAATCCCATGATATGATTTTCATTTCAATAAAATTCCTGTACAGATGTTTAAAAATGGATTGATCAAATCTTAAAATCTGACTTAGAAGTAAAAACAAAGTTCACTCTACGGTTCAGGTTGCTAATTTTTTTTTTCAATTTGCTCGGTGTAATCTTTTTAAATATTGCTGACAATCTCCGTTCAAAATTTCGCCCTAGCCTGATAAATGAATGAAGATTGATATGGACAGACACTTTTGGCAATGATATAATTGTGGTTTGAAAAGTAAATATATGTAATAATATTATACATACCTTCCTTTTCATTGTAAGCATTGTCTATATATTGAATCAGATGAGTAAAAGTGACGTTTGCATGGTTGGAAAATGACTAGAGAAGGTTATGAGGTCATTGCATAGATTTGAACTGTTAACGTAGAACAAGCTCAGATCGATTATTAATCCATGGATTCGTTCATAATTTGAAAAGTCCATTGTAAACCAGAAGCCATTGTAAGAATGCTTTCAGAACACACTCGTTTAACACGCAGCTGCCTCCTCTACTTAAGTCGATATGATGTTCCCGGATAGCTATGTTGGGAGAGGATAATCAAATACACTATGAACAGGTTTGAATGGCATTATTTAATGCTTGTTGCTTTATAGATATATTCTATAGAAAGTCAAACCACAAGAAAGAAACACAAACAGGTAGAAAGCTATTAAAAGGACGCATCCATATATGGAGCTGAAATATTGGACTATCACGTGATTGCAAACCTGAAAGTTGAAGTGACCTTTGGATAAGACGACACATTCATTTTCATGAAAATCCCTTGGGTTTAGTTCAGTATTCTTCACCTCGTGTATAGAACTACACCATTATGCATGTTTTTTAGAAGATTCATCTTGTCATTCAAAATATGTATAAATAATTTTATGATCCAGAAACATGTCATATCTATGAATAATTCATATCAATATTGACCAGTAAAGTGGCTGTTCTGAACTTGTATACATTGAATAGGCAACATTGATAAAAAACTTGTCTTTTTTGTTGATTGATATCTCTCAAAGTGACTGATCAAATGATGTTCTAATGAACAACGGTAAAGGAGAATAAACTATAGAAACTCTGATCTATTTTAAGTAGATTTACCGATAACCACCGTTCAAACTTTGTACTGAGCCTCCTTCTTCAACGCTTCCAAGTGTTCCCTTCAGTACCAACTCCCCTGAACCTTCCAGGTACGGCAGTCTCCGCCCATCTCTTCTCCAGTAAAAACTCCCTGCTTTATGTGCATTCTGAATTCCAAAAGACGCTCCTATTAATTAAACCCAAATTTTAACAGCATCCTTTGTAAGGCTAACAACAATTTATTTTGTCGTAAATGATCTCTACAAAACTATACCTAATTCACGGCATAATCTATAGCTATTCAATCGTAACAGACTCCGTTTAAATTATTTATCAATTACTCCTTTCAGGCTTAACATCCGTGATAAAACAGTTAAGCATTAACTGCCATATTAAAGATTGAATATCTATCATCCACCTGAAAAAAGCGCCTTGTGAAGATTCCTACAAGATTTATTTCAGGAAGCAGCAAAAAGCAAAAGATGATAGTTGCAAAAAGCAAAAGATGATTCTGTTGGACTTGCCAGACCTCTCTATAACGAGCATCATATAACCAGTGTATACAAAAAAAAAATGCAAAGTATTAAGCATAATACTGCAACAAAAGAGCCCGAAGGCTAAATGTGGCAAAACCAAAAGTGTTCTTAGGTACATCCTTTTGAAAAGAAAAAAATGTCACATTTGGTCATAAAATTGTTAAAATGGCAACCGTGGTGGGATATGTTTTCGCAAATGTGGTGAATGATGATAAAAGACTTTCTGACATTCACTATTCCCTCTTGCTCTCCTTCGTAATGCTGTTCGGTACAGCAAAAACATTTTATCTCTTTTGATGATCAAATAAGTTCTGTCAAGACTTCGGGAGTGGCTACATACGAGGCCAGAGACGGGACATCAAAGTTGGGGATTGTGGTAGATAATCGTGTGCCTACGATAAGAAAAGACAGATGGGCTAAGATTCAGCAGGAATGGAAGCAGCTGCTCTTTTTTTTTGTCACCTGCCAACAAACACTAACACACACACACACACACACAAACATACACACACACACACACACACACACACATATATATATACATATATATATATATATATATATATATATATATATATATATATATATATATATATATATATATATATATATATATATGAGAAACATACAGACGGAAGGAGAGACAGGGACAGAAAGGGGAGAGCACAAACATTGAACTATATAATCCAAATTCAAGGAATAACTATGATCCAAACCCTTATCTATCTATTGTTTTCTTTCCTACTATATCCGTCTCTCATACACACACACACACACACATATATATGTTTATGCTCTTACACACACACACACACACACATATATATATATATATATATATATATATATATATATATATATATATATATATATATATATATATATATATATATATATATATCACTCAGTACATCAAGAAACGATTGCATAGACTCGATATAACTAAGCAACCGATCAGAAGTTCCTTACTTGGATACGTGTGAAAAAATATCCCAACATAATGTTGGTTTATATTTCAAGCAGTATAAAATGATCATATACTCTGCCAAGTCCTGATAGTATGCTTGTTGGTGTCCTTTGGACTGGCTCTAAATATATTTTCGCTTTGATAAGTGAAATCTGGCACAATCTCTCAAGTATATAAAATAATTTGTATAGCAGCATATGCATGAACAGGAAAACGTGTGTGCTGGACGAATACGTGTATGAAGAAGCAACACAGATTTATGTATGCATAAAAATCTAAAACGAATTATATAGTATGCGTATTAATGAATTCATCCTGCATCATGCTTTGAGACAAAAATCATGTATACTATCATCGATCAGATAGTCACAGGTTGATGTTGTAGAATTAAATTGTGTTCTGATTTAAATAATAAAAAAAATATAAAGGGCTATCAAAACAGAACGAATGAATGATTTTAGAAAATCCATTTGTGGTCAACATTATGCTATTCTCCAGTTCACTGTGAAACAAATCTTTATCATTTGCACATATTAAATACAATGTGTATCCATATATTGCACATACGCAGTCATATATCACCGTGCAATTGGACTAGCGTTGTATTGATTATAAGGCCAACCTACAAAAAGAAAATATAGGTAGTGTGACAAATGCATGTATTGATTTGCTGTGAAAAGCATCCAATGATATGAATATGATGCATTTTTTAGATATATTTATCATATGTTGATATTTTTCAAGTTGAAGAAAAAGACAGGTTCAATAAAAAAAAAAATCTTTCACACAAAGATATGCAAATATTGAAGCAAAATTTTAGAAAACGCTAAACTCTTGTGATGGAAGGGAAATAAAATAAAAGGGAAAATTTTCAAAATAATCAGAATTGAGTTCTTTGATTTTATTTATTCCATTTCTCACTTCGTTGTTCCCGCTACTCACTCTTGTCCACTTTGCCTTGGGCTCCCTTGAAGAAACCAACAATTTATCTTAAAAATCAGTTCTTCAATGTACAATATAGAAATAAAAATATTCAATCAAGTATTCACATCTGTCACTTGTTACAACTCACGTAATTTCATATACATTGATTTGAATGGATACAAGTTTTAAAGAAAAATGACGTTTACTTATTTTATGTAGATGCAGATTTCTTCATCCTCCAAAATTAGAGAGTTCTTATGAAAATATTCCGTGAGCAGAAGTGGCGTGAATCATTCTTTCAAGGAAACGAAGATGTCAGTTGAGAAAACAAAAGAATAGCTTCAAATTTGCCTTTTCCCCGAAGCATAGATTCTAAAATTGCCTCTTTTTCTTTGCATCAAGTGTGTCTATTCCTCATGTCATTGATACGCCAACACGAAAACGGATTAACATCAATAAACACTGAAGGTTCAAAATCTTCAACGTAGTTTACACATCATTCATGCCCTTATTGACAAAATAAAACTTTCTTTAAAATTCTAAGATTTCATCAAAATTCAATAAAAAGTCGAATGAAAGTGGTTTTTCGAGGAATTTCATATATAAATAACCAGACCCGACCATAGGCATTTCTACTCTTCCTGGTCCCCGATGTGATTATATAGTATAATCATTAGCACTCCGTTGCTACGTTGTGCCCCCTATTCTTTTAGTTAGGAATTAAGTAATAAAAAAAAGTCGTCTTTTAGCTAGATATCCAAAATGTCTCTTCCTCCTCCGACCCCTATAAAACCCCAGAACGCACATGGTCCAATGCTCACTAGTTCCAGCACCCCTAGCTGGTTACGCTTCTAGCCCCGACCTTTGCAGCCGGCCATTCTCTCTTTTCCCTTCTCCCTGGTCCAGAGCTCATTAGCGCAAGGCCCCTTAGCTGGTCATACTTCTGTCCCTGACATTTGCGACCGGCCACTCTTTTCCTCTCTTTTTCCTTCTCCCTAAGATGGTTATCATTTCGCTGACCCACTGGCCAATCGGATCTTGTCTCTGCCACAAAAGCTACGTAGTATTACTCTCATTTTTTACCCTTGAAGCTTGTTCAACCACCCCCAGTTGACCTGCACTCCCAATGAAGAATGTTATCTCCAAATAAAGAAGGAAAAAAAAACATTTTGTCCCTTTTTTTTCTAAGTTAGTTGCACGAATCGTTCTATATCAAAACAAATTATGATGAAAAGAAAATTCGCAAAATGATTTTTTAAACATTTTCTATAGACTGATAGTACGCCAATTATGTTTGACATTCCAGTCTTGACATTTGTTTGTTTTCATTTTGATCTCTCTGCACAAGCCTAGATTTCAATTCAAGATACCCTCGTATCTTTGTGTTATAATTGTATCACGTAGATATCACATCCCGAATAACGATTTCATCTCATAATAATTCGCCAGAGGTCTATTTGTAAGTGCATGCATATCACAAGATCACCTGATATGAATCCAGAAAATTTTATGTAGGTACAGATTTGGTCCTCTGGAAGCGTTTTTAACAAAATAGCTTTACCCCCTGCCCACACTTCAATGTGGTACTTTGGGGAAATGTCAGGGGAGAGGTCTTTGAATGATTATCTATTAATGGAAAAAAGTACTTTTGATGATATAATAAAAGAATATTTTCTTCCTCTCTTCTCGATCCAAACTTCAGAGATAAAAAAGCTTTTCATTATAGAAGAAGCAAAATAATGTTTTATCATATTTCATATCCACACACGTATTCTTTACCCCTGTTTACATTGGATAGCAGTTTTTTGATTCGTATAAGTTGTGATATGATGTGGTCGAGGTATTTTTCCCTAAACACATGATTTGAGGATCAGAGTTTATTCCGATAAAATGGAGGGGAACTTTCATCTTTTCTTTTGGGAGCTAAATGAAAAAATTAAAAAAAACTATGTTTCATATTTAAAGAGCGATGTCATGGACAAAATTTTGTTTCCCTTTCCTGTTCTAGAGTTTGAAATCAGAGATTTTCTCTTTCGACTTTTTTTTTTTTTTTTTTTTTTTCATTCCAGGGGTCAAAGGGAAGGAGAAGGAGAAAGAAATGGAAGAAAGAGGATAGGAGAAAAAAGAGTAGAAGAAGGAAAAACTAGAAAGTTAAGGTAGAAGGAATGAGGAGGGTAAAAATAAGGAGTGATAAAAAATGTATTTCTCACATTATGGTTATTCATGTGGTGTAATAATTGGAATCAAATGTATTTCCGATGGTGAGTTCAATCACGAGAGATAATTGTATCATTCACGAGACATATCACTAAATTGTTTTAACTATCACTATTTTCCACTAATATCAGTAAAAAATTAAGGGTATTTTCCACTTTTAGTTATTAAAATGTAAGGGGGATTTTGACCCACTTCTGATAGCAAAATAGAAGGATGGACTTTTCCCCACTTTGACGAGGTCAATGGTAGATTTTCTTTCCATTTTCAGTCATTTCATTTTTCATTTTCAGTCATTTTTCATTAGGAATGTAACTGAAAGAGGCGTTGTTTTTCACTTTAAAGGGTCAAAACTGAGGGAAGGGAATTTCACTTTCAGGAATCAACCTTGAGTTGGTCATTTTCCTATCTTCGGGGACGAAAACTTGGAATGGATGGTTTTTCCCATTCAGGAATCAAGCGAAGAATAGTTTTGTCTACTTTTTGTGATTAAAATTCAGGTTAATATTTGTTTTCTATTCCATGTTGTTGAATAATGACTTTATATGCCGTAAAATCTTCAAAAACTACAACTTTACGCCATTTATATACATTGTTTAGACTGGGCAATTCGACGGTTGAAATATCTTTTGTTTTGAATAGAACTTCAGGTAAAGGCGTTTTTCTTTTTTCCAGAGACAACAAAAACTGGAGAATATACGATCGTTGATCAAATTCAGACCTTCTTGGCACGCAACGACCCAGCAATCATTGTGAGTCTCAAGACTGGTTCACACCAAGATATTATTCTCATAACTACGTGTGACCACCAACTTGGTGGAACCAAAGATCACCGGATAAATACCCCTGTGTTAATAACACAACTGCTGGGTGCACAGGAAAATGGTACTACTGGAAAGTTCCCCCCATTCTTTATTCATAACGGGAATCCCAACCACGACCTAGGACATAGACATACTAATTATTATACTACATAAAACAGATGTAACATAGTTTCATAATATCACAATATTATTCTCTGCTTCAGCACAAATATAGAAAAAATATTACCCTGAAGTATAATTACTGAAAATGAGACATTAGTTATTCATATTTGATCATCAAATTTGATATGATATCGACAAAAAAAATGTAAGAGGACAAATAAACATATACACATGATAAATCATAGTTTGGTGAAGAACACTAAACTCTCTGATGTTTATATTGCTAACGACAAGGCCAATCATTTGCTCATTCCTGAGGCAGGAGACTCAATTTATTATTGTTTCATCAAGAGAGAAAAAAAAGCAAGCAAATACTTCGAAATCATTACACCCCCAAAATCGAGAAAAATAGCTCTCCAAAGAGTCTGCTGATATGTGCCATCTAATGCCCTGATTTTGCAGCTTGTATCATTTGTCTAGCATGCACCATCAAATAACTTAATGAATATTCCTGCTCGTTATAATGACCGTGTCAATCAAAATTATCAAATCCAAAATATTCTGCACAGATTCATGTCAAGTCTTATCTGAATATATTGAATATCTAGCCACCTGGGAATAATGTATTATTTCAGCTTTCCGATAAAATTGTGAGAGTCGATGATAATAAAAAATGTTCTTAGTTTCGTCAGATGGACTCTGCATAATTCGGAATTCTTTCACTTTAAATAATAACTTTTAATAATGATTTTCAGCAAACAATAACATGTATATGAAAAATTACATACAGTACAGTCTAAATCAAAACAGGTATTTATATACTTTCTTGAATTGAGTTTCGATCTGCAATTTCTCTCAATCATTCCCTCTATCTACACTTTATCAGATAGATTGATTAATCAATGAGCAAAATGGACAGAAGAAATGACTTTCGCATGATTTATTCCTGGGGGTTGAATGATAAGCCACTGGAACGGCCGAAAACACAAAACTAACATTTAGAGATGCTATACAACAGCAACTCTCTTTCAAAAATGAGCGTCGAATCTTTCAAAGAACTCATTTACTTCAAAAATAATGATACTTCTTGAATAAGGTCAGAAATGATTGCGTTAAACATTGACTAACAGGTTTTCAATCAAAAGAAATATATTCTATTCAAAGGGAAAATCATATAACAATGGGTCATTCATCTCATGAAGAACTCATTTTTCTCTTCCTAAAGCAATTATTTTTCAAATCCTGGCACAAATGATATGGTTACTTATTGACCAAAGTGCATTTAATCAAATGGAACCTGTTTCAATTAAAAATATTTTCATATTTGTTCCATTCTCGATGGTCTTTGTTGTTGAAATGTTATTTAATTTCAAACAATATAACAGTGTGATATTATATACGTTGCAAATACAGCATATGTTACAAGCCCCAAAATTCTGAAATCTTTTTTTAACCCCCGCTTGCAAAGTATCAATTTAGATTCTTTATTTTTACACTATTCCCTACTATGCATCCATATTGTCGGTAACATTTTTAATATATATATATATATATATATATATATATATATATATATATATATATATGTATATATATATATATATATATATATATATATATATATATATATATATTATATATACATACACATATATATGTATGTATGTATGTATATAGTAATCGATGGGAATGTGATATACACGTGATATACATACAACATATGAGTAAGATGGTATTTAAAGCAAAACTGAATTCATAGCTGCAGCACAATGACCAAAACGAGAACTAAGTAATACTATGGCTGAAATGCCAGATGCTTTCCTTGCAGTGATTTTGCGTCGATTTTAAGTTTTTTTTTTCCCGGTCCAAAACTAATCTAGACTTCAATTCAAACATACTTGGTAGTTAGAAAAAAACTCCCAGAAAATATGCTCTCAGGGGAAATTAAGAATCGAAAATCCAAAAATGTTGTAGTTCGGACGCATAAAGTACTTGAGTTCAATTATATCGATGCTTAAAATGTAAATTATATGACTCACTTTAAATTTACCTTCTAAATGCAAATTTTCTGACTTACCCCGAATTTTCCTTCTAAATGGAAATTATTTTAGTTACTTTAAATTTATTTTAAGGTTTGGTAAAGAACAGAATCAATAGTCTACATTTACTAAACTGATAACCACTGTCTTATTTCGGCTATATCAGCGAATCACCGTGGCCCTACAAATGAATGACCAACAAGCTGACTGGCATACAGATCTTTATTTGAGTGTCTTTACTGGTCACATTTATGATAAGTTCCATTTGTATACCACAAAAAAAAAAAAAAACAACTAAAATGCTCCGTTCATGGTCATTTCGGACCAAAAACGCCTGGATCTTGTGTTGGTATTCTGTGATGATGTTAGATGAAATTTCATTTTTTTTTTTTTTTTTTTGGTTCTACATGAATAATTTCCGATCCAGGTGCAGGCCATGGTGATTCATTTTTGGAAGATACAGATTTTTCTTTTGAATTTTGTCGAAGAAGATACTTAATACGGCACACTTACAGAATCAATTAGTGATTGACATTGTCATGGCTTCTGCATTTATATATTATTATGTACTTACACTTCTACATATATTTCATTGCGTCTTGAGTTGGTCTTAGATATTTTTTCTGAGTTGAACCAAATAATTGCAAACCTGACAGACAATAAATACTTTAGTAATTATCTTGTGACCAAATTATTATTCAGAGTTTACATTTAAAATTCGGATAGAATACCTTATTTATCGTTAAACGACTGAAATACCCATATATATATATATATATATATATATATATATATATATATATATATATATATATATATATATATATATATATATGTATGTAAAGTTATACTGTTTTAAGTATGATGATGAAAAACTGCAATCATCTTTCCAATACTTAAAACCGATATATCAAGGGTAATTATGAAAACTTAACATAAACCCAGGAAAGAAGTCTATTTCTATCCATATTTCTATTCGAATGAGTTTCCCCTTTCATTTTGTACTATTGAACAAAATTCGAAATAATTTTGAACAAGCATTTCAAACATAGTACTAAAAGAAGTCATTAGGATCAATTTGGAAGAAAATGTATCAATAGTCCTTCCATCAGAGAATGATTCATGGCGCACTTAAATGCTTGGACGTACGATAGAGGAAAAAAAAAGAAAAGAAATAAACGAAAAAGCAAGGAGAAAAATGCATAGGTTCGTGACAGCGTCTATAATCAAGTTATAAATGGTGAACAGTATTGGGAATGTTGATTAATGTTCTTTGACAGTGGGTAATTGCTCAAGTGGATGAAATTAGGGAAGAAAAACTGACAGGAAGTCAAAGAGTAAAGAAGTTTCGCAAATAAAGAAATACTCAGGAAAAAATCTGGAAAGAAAAAAGAGACTGTTATATAATGCCATCTCTCCCTTTCCCAATAAAACGTCCTGAATATAAAAAGTTACTTTGAAAAAAATGGGTCGAAAATGATTCAATGATGCTCAAGCAAAAAGAAAAGAAGAAAATACATTGATGGAGGTGGCTAAAAATGTAGGAGAAAGGAATAAAAATAAAGAGAAAAAAATATCCCAAAGGATGACTGATTGAAAAAATGCAAGGAAAAAAAGCATAACCAAGCAAAAATTTGATAAAACACCAAGTGTTTTTACGCTTGTTGCTAAACAAAATCTCCAAGTTGAGACTGAGGTAGATGAGGGCAATGTAACTGAAAGAGCGTGATTTGCATTCGGCAACTGCCCCTCAAATGCAGAATATATATATATATATATATATATATATATATATATATATATATATATATATATATATATACTTCCAGTTTTCAGAGTTTGCAAATTAACCTGTTGTTTGCCACATGGACGATAAATTGTCTGGTCTCAATAAAGTTTTTGTTTACTGATTCGCACTCT